>CAUYQG010247960.1:0-95483 GCA_963574415.1 Tarsius wallacei
CTCTCCATTATTGTCTTGATATCTAGATTTGTAGTTTGAGACCAGTCTTTCTGGGGGCTCTTCACTGTTTGCATTCCGAAGTCAGTTTTCTCAGTGTCTGCCCTCCCAGGGGTCTGGGAGAGACCCATATTCTTCTTTTGGTTTTTCTTCATTTGTGCTGTTTTTTCCTCCCTACTTTTTCCTTTCCTTCACATCACCATCTTCTTTAATTCTGTTATTCAACTGTGGAGGGGTTGCTTTTACTTCTGTTTGTTCAATCTCCTATTCTTCTTTATATATATCCTCTTACTTTGTTCGATTCTGGACTTGCACTATAGATTGGCAGTGGTCCCTTTTTACACTTTTGAGATTTACTTATTAGGGGGAGCTGTGATTCAAACTCTATCTGCAGGTCCTGGTATCTGGTATCTGCTGTCAGGTGTGTGGATTATCTGAAACCCACTTCCCACTGCTTTGGAATCTGGCCATGTAGTGGGGTTGTAGGTTTGCTCCCTGAAATAAAATGAGGTTAACAGAGGGAAGAGAATAGGGGAGACAGTGTGGGGGAGGGGGCAGAAAGAGAGAAGGGTAAGGGGGAGAACAGATGGGTGTACTAACAAATGGAGGGAGAGACAAAAACTGAAACAGATAAAAACAGGAGACCACAGCTACAAACTGACCAATTCCGACACAAAAAAAAACCACTAAAACATACACTGATGCTAACATACAAGGTAACCAATCTTATTTGTGTGCTATTCCTTTCTATAAAGATATAGTTTATAGAGAGAAGAAAAGGAAAAAGAAAAAGAAAGAAAACAAACAAAAACTAAAATAAAAAATAAAAAATAAAAAAATAAAAAATAAAAATAAAAAAAGGGGGGGGCCAGAACAAAAGGGACAGAATCGAGTTAGTAAACTAACAGAACCAATCAAGCACACTTTGAGACTTTTCGTTTACGTTCAATGTCCTTTCCACTCTGATTTCTGGCTGTTTTGTCCCAAGCTGGCAAGTTTATTCACAGGGCCAGTTTCCCCTTTTGGTGTTGTTACCTTGAGTCGCCAGCAGGTGGTGCTGTCTCAGGCTCCAGATGGTCTTTATCTCAGTTGCTTGTCCCACCGGGGAGGGAGCCTGAAAGGGGGCCAGCTGGGAATAGACACACAGAGGGAGATCCAAGGCTCAGCCAGGCAGCAGCAGCAGCAGGTGTCCAGACCGTGGTGGCGATGGTTCCTGGACCACAGCGGCGATGACGGTGTCCGGACTGCAGCAGCAACAGCGACGAGTGCCTGGACCACGGCGGCGGTGGCGGCGGTGGTGGCGGCGACGAGTGCCTGGACCGCAGCGGCGGTGGCAGTGGCGGGGACCACTGTGATGTTTCTGTGGTGTCAGTGGCCGAGTTCCATGTGAGGAGCAGGCCCCCAGGGAGGGAGCCCAAGTCTTTCTGTGTCCTCTTCCACGGAGATCTCACAGACCAAGCTGCCTGGTCGCCATCTTGCCGGAAGTCCCGCCAAACTTTTTTCTATCATGGAGTCTCCACACATGCTGCCCTCTCTTTTGGGCTTGCTTCTTTCCACCTGGGCACACATTCTTCCTGATTGCCTTCTTCTTAACTTCATGTCTCACTTTTCAAAACATCACTTCCCAAAAGATCACCCATCTAAAGAAGCTTCCCCAACAAATCTTTCATAATAACCTATCTTTGTTGCTCATAACATTCACCAAAGATATGTGATTATATACTGAACTATCTGTGTGCGTACCTTGTATGATGTCTGTCTTCACGGCTAAGACTGTCAGAATCTCAACACAGGGAAAGAGGTTTTTTATTTTAAATCATTTTTTTATAACTTGTTATGATAAATTTTCAACATACAGGAAAGATGAAAGGATTATACAGCAAACTCTCATGTACATGTCCTCTAGCTTATACAACTAACATTTTGCTATATTATCCATTTCCATCTATCCATCCCTATACATATATCCATCCATCCATTAATTCATCCAGCCATCTTATTTCTTCATGCATTCTGAACTTCACCCCTAAGCATTTCAATATGCATATCATTATTAACCAGAGTTCAGTGTTCACTTATGAATTTTTTTGGTGTAAAATAAACAATGCACAAGTACTAAGCAGACAATTTGGTGAGTTTTAAAAATGCATACACCAGTCTGACTCAGATCCCTATTAAGACATAAAGCAATGTCATCCCAACAAGTTTCTTTATGCCCTTTCTTAGTTAAACTCCTACTCTATTCACTCCAAAGGCAACTACTTTTTTGTCTTGATTTTTCAATATTAGTTTTTCCTTTTCTGGAATTTTATATAAACAAAATAATAGAACATGAAGTCTTTCTCGTAAAACATTTTTTGCCCAACATAATATTTTTTATATTCTTCTAAATCATGGCTTATATCAATAGTTCATTCCTTTTATTGCTGAATAGTATTTCGTTGTATAGACATACCACAGTTTGCCTGCTCTCTTGTTGCAAACCTGTTATTTTCTGGTTTTGACTATTTTAGATACAGAGGTTATGAATATTCCATGATATTCTATTACATTAATTTATCTTGTTCTTCGGCTATTATGAATAAAGAGGCCATTCTATTACGTTTTATTATATTCTTTTATCTTAGATAAATGCCTAGAAGTAGAATTTGGGTCATAAGTTAGGTATAAGTTTGGTTTCATAAAAGCTGCTGGGTTTTTTCTCAAAGTAGGTGTAGTAAGAGTGTTTTGTTTATTAACATCAACCAGCTAGCAAGTGAATTTGGCACAAAGTGCCTAATGAATATATTTAATACATAGAGATAAACATAAAAAGTATATTGAATGTTCTGATTCTTTCCTTCTATTTACTAGTGAAGTGTGACCCTTCATGAATCTCTTCAGTTCCATGAAGTTTTCAATTTTGTTTTATATGGAAATAATAAAATGTGCCTTAGATGGTTACAGAAAGCTTTATTGCTTTCTGGACCAAGAGCATGGCGAGATGTTTGGAGGTGAGGGACAATTTTCTTTTAGTATGTGTACCCTCCTTTCTCTTGCTGACCTTTCTCTTCATCACAAAATATTGGCCCATGGCAGTAAGATAACATGCCAATGCCTAGTCACAGGAGGGCTTAGGGAAGGCAAAGTGCAAGAAGCACTTGGATCAACCATTTGTCCCTTGCAAATGTCTACAGTTGGCATTTATATACTTGACTTCTCCTATATTTTCTCCCCTTCAGATTTAATGTCTAGGTTTGTCTGATTTTTAAGCTGGGTTATTTGAATGTCAAACTTTCGATAACACTTTAATAGAGGTGTCCATTAACCTGTGCTAAATTAGAGCCCAGCATCTCTGGAAATACATGTGACACCCACATGAATACCAAATGCCTTCATTAGGCACAGCACTTACATGATGAATACCAAATGCAGAGTCCGACGCAGGGACACAGACTTTGCTCCTAGGAGTTGCCAGCACATCTTTGTGTTTCTTCAGTGGTACCAGTCAGTCCTGTTTGCTGTTTATTTCCAGGTGATGAGACATGGCAATTGTGGTTTTGGCTGAAATAAATAAATGGCACCCTAATCACCAGGTTCAGAGATGGAGCAGCAAGGAAGCTGTAGTCTATCACCCACGGGTCTGCAAGAGGATGCCCACTTAGTATGCAAGATGAATTCCAAACACTTCATAAAAAGCGATAACTTTCTTTGACCAATGAATATATTATTTATAAGTGATTCCAATGCCTTCTTCTCTCCTTCCTTCATTGCCAGTCCCCCTGCCCCCATTTTCACAGTACGTTGTAGCACTTGTTCAATGATGAAGCCCCTCATGATAAATAATTTATAAAGCAATTTACAAGTACATTATTTTTAGCAATAAGATAAGACCTGGAAGAAAGTGTTTTACAGATACACACACACACATGCACATGCGCGTGCCTTATAAGTAAGTAATAAGATATCATAACACCAACAAGTAGGGGGAATGGGCTTGAGATGAAGGGTGTTATAAGCCGTGGTGCTAAGCCCTTATACATGAGCCATGTGAAGTGTATGAAGTACATTTGCATAAGTAAGAGAAAACTCACTGAAAAGAATCTTTTCTCTTAATCCTTGGTACACAGTTGCTATGACCTTGTTCACATAGCATGACTCTAAGTAAAGATATTTTCCTTTTAATGGCTAACTTTTCTTGAGCATGTCCATTGTGCCAGATCCAGTGTTAAGAGCTCTCTATAAATTATCTCATTTTATCTACCCTATCTCTATGAGGCTGTCTCCAGGACATCAGTATTCATACTTTGAGCACCCAATCCAGTTAAAGCCACTCATTCAAGTATTCATTCAATCACTAATTTTCAACAGGTATTTGATAAGTTTTTATTGTGTCAGGCTTTGTGCTGAGATCAGGGATGCTTGGAGAGATGATGCATCTATAGCAGTGTTGCTTAATAGAAATAAAATGCAAACCACGAGTTTAAGCCACATATATAATTTCAAGTTTTCTAGTAGTCACATTATAAAAGAAATGTTAAATAAAAGGATGAAATTAATTTTAATGAAATATTTTATTTAACCCAATACATTCTAACTATTCTTTCAACACGTACTCAGTAAAAACATTGTTAATGTGATATTTTAAGTTCCTTTCTGTATTGTCTTCTAGCTCAGTGTGTATTTTATACTTATGACACATCTCAATTCAAACTAGTCACATTTTAAATGCTCAATATCCATGTGTAGCTAGTGTCGATTGGACTACACAGCTCAGGTCTACAGGGAAACAAATGAGAGACAGATGCCTGGATGAAACATCACTAGAGTGTGATATTTGCTATCAGAGAGATCGGGATGGGTACAGAGGCAGTAAAAAGAGGACTTAAAGACCAGGAAGGAGAAATTCAGCTGAAGGGGAGTGGAGGAGGTTGCAAGGAGTCAGACGGGAAAGTTTGTTTAAGTTAAATCAGTGTTCCCCTCACTGCAGTCATTCCCTTACATCTCTAACAATTAATTATTTCCTTTCTTTGCTTAGAACTTGTCCTGCTGTTTACTATTTTCTTTTTGTAGATTTACTTTTTAAACTTCAACAAATTCATTTACTAATGGAAGTTTTTGATACTATCATTACTGGAAAAGCAAAATTGATTGTTATAAATAAATTAACCATAAAATAAATACAAAGCAAACAAAATGAAGTTATTAAATTGTAGCCATATATACTTGCCTGTGCAAAGTTTTGGGATCTGCTATATCTTTGGTTGGTTGGTTTATTTTCTTCTTAAAGAGAGAGAGGAGAGAAAATTTCTGTTTTGGACCAAGATGTTGCATTAGGAGCTACATTTATGTGAAGCAATGGTTTTCAAAATCTGGAAAAGACAACAAAAGACAGTGATCTCTGAGAGACTGAAACAAATGAGGTGAGTCCTATGATTACCCCTGTTTCCTGCCTGGGAAATAATCAGCCTTATAATAAGTACCGCTCTGATTGTACCTAACACATTTTAAAAGCAAGACCCAATAGGACTAAATTGTTCCCAAGACATTTAACTTCATTCTAGAGTAAAGCTAAAGAATACTTATGGGATTTAAAAAAAAAAAATCTACAGGCTGCAGTATAGGGAAGGGGAATGCAAGTGGAGCCTGACAGGCCTCCTAAGCCAAGGAGACAATGCTGAGAGATCAGGGACAAGAAGGCAGTTAGAATCCACAGAACAGAGTACTGGAGAGGCAAGAGTGGAAAAAGAGAGAGCCCTGGATATCTCCAGATGCCTCTCCTCGAGCACTCAGCGAGTAGTGATTACTACATGCATGTGAAGAGGGATTTAATAAAGAGTACCTGTGCACACACACAGGGTTGAGAATAGTGCCTGCTCCCACCAGTCAGACTGGAAAACCTCATGATTTATGGGGCATTTGGTAAAGTACACAAAAGGGTTTTGCCTTAATACTAGAAAATAATTAGCCCTAATTACAACTGCTGCTCTGATTCTACCTAACACTTCTTAGAAGCAAGATCCCAAAGGACCAAAAATTTCCAAGTAACTTAATTGTATCTCGAATAAAGCTAAATAATATTTACAGGAGTATAAAAATCTTCTGTACTCAACAAGGTAAAATTTACAATGTTGCAAATCAAATCAAAGATTACCAGGCATACAAAATAAAATTCATGATGAGAGAAAAATCAACCAATTGAAACCAAATCAGGGCTTACACATATTAAAATAAGCTAAAACACTAAAACAGTTATTGTAACTGTGTTTGATATGCTTACAAAAATAAGTAGTGGCATAGAAGATTAAAGGAATGAACCAAATGGGAGTTCTAGAGATAAATACTATTAATCTGTGAATTTAAAGTACACTAAATGAGATTAACTGTAGATTACATATTGCAGAATAAAATATTAGTGAGCATTTAGACAGCAATAGAAACTCCCCAAAATGAAGTATGCAGAGAAAAGGGAATTAAAAGAAAATAAAAAGAGCATCACTGAGCTGTGGTACAACTTCAAGTAGCATACTCCAGACTAGTGAAGAGGAAGGAATACTTATCAACTAATTCTATGAGACCAGCATTGTTCTGATATTTAAACCAGACAAAGACATTTAAAAAAAAGAAAATTACATGCCCATCTCCCTCATAAATATAGATTTTAAAAACTGTCAACAAAATTTTAGCAAATTGAACTCAACTGCAATTTTTAAAGAATTTTTTTATTATAAAGATGTGGAGTACAATTCAGGGTTAGATATACAAACGCTGATTATTCAGGTACCCTTGTTGATGAGGTATGCCCCTCCCTCCCCTGGCAGTTTCCCTCAACTGCCAATCCCACCCTCCCTTCCCTGACAATTTCACACTACTTCCAATACCTTTCTTACAGTATTATAATTGTTCAAGGTCCGCTTATGAGTGAGAACATATGGTACTCTGTTCTTTGTTTCTGTGATAGATCACTGAGTATGATCGACTCTAAATCCATCCAAGTTGCTGCGAAATCCATATGTTTGTCCTTCTTTATGGCTGCATAATATTCCATTGTGTATATGTACCACATTTTTTTAATCCAGTCCAACTTCGATGGGCAACACGGCTGGTTCCATGTTTTTGCTATTGTGAATAGAGATGCAATAAACATATGTGTGCAGGTATCTTTTTTGTAGAATGATCTGAGTTCCTCTGGGTATATTCCCAGTAGGGAAATTGCTGGTCACATAGAAGGTCAATTTCTAGTTTTTTCAGAAATTGCCACACTGTCTTTCAAAGAGGTTACACTAATTTATATTCCCACCAGCAGTGTAGAAGTGTAACCTTTTCTCCGCATCCTTGCCAGCTTCTGTTGTTGTTTGTTTTTTTAATGATGGCCATTCTTATTGGGGTTAGGTGGCATCTCAATGTGGTTTTGACTTGCATTTCTCTGATGATGAGTGAGGCTGAGCACTTTTTCATGTGTCTGTTGGCTGCCCATATATCTTCTTTTGAGAAGTGTCTATTCATGTCTTTTGTCCGCTTTTTAAAGGGGCTGTTTGTTTTTTTCCTCTCAGCACATTTGGGTTCCTTATAGATCCTAGATGTTAGGCATTTGTCAGATATACAGTTGGCAAATATTTTCTCCCATTCTGTGGGCTGTCTCCCTGCTCTCTTGATGGTTTCTTTTGCTTTGCAGAAGCTCGTTAGTTTGATGAGGTCCCACTTGTCTATCTTATTTCTTAAGGTATGGACATTTAGGGTTCTGAATAGGAATTGGTTGCCAGTTCCAATTTCCATAAGGGTGTCTCCTGCGTTTTCTAAGATTCTTATGGTTTGAGGTTTTATGTTTAAGTCTTTGATTCATTTAGAGGTAATTTTTGTGTATGGTGATAGGTAGGGGTACTACTTCAATCTTCTGTATGTGGATAGCCAGTTTTCCCAGCTCCATTTACTGAATAGGTTCTCCTCTCCCCAGTGGTTGTTGATGGATGCTTTGTCAAAGATGAGTTGGTTGAGAAATTGAAGTTTGCTTCTGGAATCTCTATCCTGTTTCATTGGTCTGTATGCCTGTTCTTGTACCAATACCAGGCTGTTTTGATTACTGTAGCCTTATAGTAAAGTTTGAAGTCTGAAAGTGTGCTACCTCCTGCTTTGTTTCTTTTACTAAGGACTCTTTTGGCTATTTGTGGTCATTTATGTTTCCATATGAATTTCTGTATTGTCATTTCCAAGTCTGAGAAGAATGATGTTGGTAACTTAATGGGTATTGTATTGAATCTGTAGATTGCCTTTGGTAGGATGGACATCTTAAAAATGTTGATTCTTCCTATCCATGAGCATGGAATATTTTTCCATTTGTTTGTGTCTTCTTGGATTTCTGAGCAGTGTTTTGTAGTTCTCATTTTAAAGGTCTTTCACTTCTCTGGTTGGAAAGATGCCAGGGTATTTCTTCTTTTTTTTTTGTGACTATTGTGAATGGGACTGTGCTTTTAATTTGGGTCTCTGCCTGCTTGCTGTTGGTGTATAAGAATGCAACTGTCTTTTGCCCATTTATTTTGTATGCTGAGATTTTGCCAAAGTCCTTTATCAGTGCAAACAGGTTTTTGAGAGATTCTCTTGGATTTTCAGGGTATAGGATCATATCATCAGCAAAGAGGAATAACTTGACCTTCTCTTTTCCTATTTGGATACACCTGATTTCCTTCTCTTGTCTAATTGCCCGAGCTAGGACTTCCAACACAATATTGAACAAGAGAGATGAGAGTGGGCAGCCTTGTCTTGTTCCAGTTTTCAGGGGAAATGTTTCCAGTTTCTCTACATTTAGCAATATGTTAGCTGTGGGTTGATCATAGATGGCACTTACTATTTTGAGGAATGTTCCTTCTATACCGAGGTGTTTGAGTGTTTTTATCAAGAAGGGATGCTGGATTTTATCAAAATCTTTCTCTGCATCTAATGAGATAATCATGTGGTTCTTGTTTTCACATCTGTTGATGTATTTAGTTACATTTACGGTCTTGCAAATTTAACTAATATTGATACAAAATTTTAGCAATTCAAGTAAACTATATATAACTATATATAGCATATACACATATTCAGGTAGAGTTTATTAAAATTTGAAAACCAACTTCCGCAATTCACTGTATTAACAAACTCAGAAAGAGAAAAGTCAATGATCATTCCAAAAGACACAGAAAAACATTTGACAAATTACAATGGGCATCCCTGACTTAAACACAAAACAAAACAAAACAAAAAAAATGCTTAGTAAACTGGGAAAAGTAGAAAAATTCACAGACTTAGTAAAGGATATGTATTCAAAATCTTTGGCAATATCCTACATAATAGTACAAGACTAAATGCTTTTTCCTAAAAGTTGGATCAAGGCAAGAGTGTTTGCTTTCATTTCCTCTTTTCAGCATTAGACTAGAAATTTTGGTCAGGTAAATTAGTCAAGAAAGAGAAAAAAAAGGCATTCAAATTGGAAAGGAGGAAATAAAACCATTATTTGCAGATGACATAATCCTAAGGAACCCATAAAGATATTAAAACTAATAAACAAATTCAGCAAGGTTTTAGGGAAAAAAGTCAACATATAAAAGTAAATTTATTCCTATATACTAGCAACAAATACCTGGAAATTGAAAAAAAATCATGGACAATAACATATAAATTCAAATACCTATATATAAATCTAACAAAATGTCAGTGCATAAGTATTATACAGTAAAAACTATAAAACATTTCCAAAATAAGTTAAGATAAGTTAAAGGATAAATAAATAAAGGAAGCATTTACACCACTTTTTTGTGAAAGAAGACTCAATAGGGTTAAGATGTGAATTATCCTTGATTCAATTATGCTGGCGAGGATACGGAGAAAAGAGAACATTTCTACCCTGATGGTGGGAATGCAAACTAGTTCAACCTCTATGGAAAACAGTGTGGCAATTCCTAAAAGAACTAGAAATCGACCTTCCATATGACCCAGCAATCCTCCTTTTAGCATTAGACTACCCAGAGGAACTTAAATCACTCTACCAAAAAGAGACCTGTGCACAGAGGTTGATTGCAGCACTATTCACAAGAGCAGAAACATGGAACCAATCATGCGGTCCATTGAAACTGAACTGGATAAAAAAAAATGTGGTACATACACATGATGGAATATTGTGTAGTCATAAAGAGGGACAAACTCATGAACTTTTCAGCAACTTGGATTTAGAATCTATAATACTCAATGATCTATTACAGAAACAAAGAACTGAGTACCACATGTTCTCACTCATAAGTGGACCCTGGACATTTATCATAATACTATAAGAAGGATTGGTAGTAGCCAGAAACTGCTAGGGAAAGGAAACAGGGGGCATATAACATCATAAGGGTACCTCATCTAAAATCAGAAAAAGTGGGTACCAAAAGGAGGCCCAAACTTTACTTGTACAATGATCACTTGTATACCTAATCCTGAATTATACCCCACTTCTTAAAAAAAAAAAAATCCACGCAGGCTTTGTTGTAAAAATGGGCAGTTTCTAAAATTGATGTAAAAATTAAGGATCTAGAATAACCAAATCAACTTTGAACAATAATAACAAAGTTGGAGGACTAACACTACCTAATTTCAAAACTTATAAAGATATACTAATCCAAAACAGTGTGTATTTGACTTCAAAAGAATCAAAAAGATTGATGGATCAAAATTGAATTCAGAAATAGACAGCTATGTCTTTAGTAGTCCATATAAATTAACAAATGGTATTTAAAATATTTATACACAGGCAATTCAGTTGAGAAATTTTAGTCTTTTCAACAAATGATGCTGGGAAAATTAAATATTCATATTTAATCCATGCCTCACACGATATCCAAAATGTAAATCAAAAGGATCATAGGTGTACAAGTAAAACATAAAACTGTTAAACTTATGAAAGAAAACATAAAGAAAATCTGTGTGACCTTAACTTAGCCAAAGATTTGAAAACTATGACATTAAGAAATCTATAAAATAATGTTGAAAAATAAAACTTCATCAAAATAAAAAAAATTCTCAAAACTTCTAAAAGCATTGCTAGGAGAATGAGCAAACAAGTCACACACTGAAAGAAAATAAATTTGCAAATAATATAACTGAAAATTAAATTTTATCTGGAATGTATAATAAAGGAATGATAAAGGGGAGGAAGAGGAGAAGGAAAACAACTTAGTAAAAAAGAGCAAAAGATTTGAACAGACACTTCACCAAAGAATATATACAGATAGCAAATAAACTCATGAAATAATACTAAACAACCTTAGTCATCAGGAGGTTGCAAATTAAAATCACAATACTGCTATACTTTTATTAAATGGCTAATTAAAAATTACTGACCCTATTGGTTTGCACAAGAATACATAGGTATTGGAACTCTCATACACCACTGGTGGAAATGCAAAATGGCACAACCCCTTTAGGAAATAGTTTGGCAATTTCTTGAAAACATAAACATATACTACCACATGATCTAGCCATTCCAGTCCTAAGTATTTACCCAGGAGAAAGAAAATCTTAAGTCTATACAAAGATGTGTACACAAATATTGACAAAAGCTCAACTTGTAATAGCCAAAAATAAGAAATACCGTGAATGTCCATCAAGAGGTGGATAAACAAACTGGTACATTTATACAATGGCACACTACTCACCAATAACAAGGAATAAACTTGACACACATGACAACATGCAAGAATGTCAAAGTAATTCTGCTGGGTGAAAGAAACCAGCCCTCCCCCTCAAATAAAACAAGCGTACTAACAAAAGAAACCGACATAGTACATGATTCCATTTATACAAAATTCTAGGATATGTAAATAAATCTATAGTGGAAGAAAGCAAACTTGTTGTCTGGGAGTGGGGTGAGGATTGCAGATTAAGGCAGCTAAGAAAGAAGGTACTTTTAGGGGGTGATGGATATATTCATAGCCTTGGTAGTGGTGTTAGCTACTTGTCTGTATTATGTCTTATGATGTATCAAATTATATATTTTAAGTATTTTAAATTTAGTGTATGTCAATTACACCTTAATAAATCAGTTTTTTAAAAGAAGACCTTGAACAAAGATTAAAAATAGTTTGTCTATACCAAACACTCTCCTCAATATAATTAAAAGTAGAGAAAAAAACTTGAAAAGAAAATTTATTTATCTTTATGTGAATCAAAGTTTATTAAAGATGTATCTCTGCACCATATAAGTTTATCTCCCGAATAATTTGTGAGAAGCCTTTTACTTGAAAATCCTTAGGTGAACTATACAGAGGACTGGAGGCAAGGGATGCTGGGACTCTTTAAGAAACTGCAAGAAAGCCATTTGTCTGGAATACCAGTGCAAGAGAAGGTCAGCTGAGATGTTTTAACTCTATTTTGCATAAGTTAGGTTAACATACTAGCTCAAATACTAGTCCGTGTTCAAATTCTTGTTGTCATGTGGGAGCTATGGGAACTTTGGAAAGTTAACCTTTCTGAACATTCTTTCACTCACTGGTAACATGGAAATACTGGAAACTGCCTAAAGTAATGATTTCGGAAGATTACATTTGGTAACATAACCCATTTCTCATTCTTTCATCTTCTTATACTTGACATGATCTGAAATTACAATATTTTAGTTTTAGTTTGATACTAATGATCTTTCTCATTCCTTACCTTCCCATCACCAAGAGTAGAGGTTTTGTCTGTTGTGTTCACTGTTGTATCCAAAGCACTTGGTACAGCACTGGACACATAGAAGACCCTCAGCAAAAGAAAGATTTAATGAACTCAGGATTTTTTAAAATGTTGATTTAAATTTTTAGAACAAGGCCATGTCATCAAAGATACGAATTAGTGCATCCACTGAGTTCTTGCCAACTGGTCGATGAAAAGAGAAGCAAATGTGGCAGTAGTCTGACTCTGAGTTCTCCCAAAGTTCAGTTTCAATCAAGGTCAAGCAAACTTTTTCTGCCTTGGGCCAAGTTGAGTCATGCTGTATTTAAGGAAAGAAGCAAATAAATAAAATGTTCCGTCTGATCTGCCTGGACAAACCACAGTCCTGGCCCCAGGAACTGGCCCCCTGGAAGGGTCCATAGACCATGGCACAGAAGAGATAGTTAATAATAAATTACAAACATGGCCGCAGCAACCAAAGGGAGACCCTGCATCCCCTCCCCCAGCCCACACATTCACTCACTCACTGGCCTGCTCTACCCCATGGGCTTAATCCGCATCAAAGTGAAACAAATCCAATAAAACGTTTCCCTGAGCTAGGAGTAAGTTCAATGATTCATTCTCATTCATTCTCTCTCTTCTTCCTGCCAAACAGCTGATCATAGCTGAAGGAAGAACAAAGGAAGAAGAATTTCAAAGAAGTCATCCACATGTCTCTCCCTGCTCTTTTTGCTATCTCACAAGAATCAAGACACTGCCCTAGAGCTCACCAAGACTTAGTGATAAGTCATTTGGATATGGTGCCAGTGGTAAGACACTAATGTGTCATCTTGTCGATAACTTTTTGTTGTCCCCGTGGTGGTCATAAAAGTAGATTGCTCAGATCCCCTGTCGCAGGGGACATAACTGACTGAAGACCCCAGCAGCTGCCCTTCTTGATCCACCCCCACGTTGGCTGCTTAGCCATGCTTCCCATGAGAAGCTGATGACTGAGAACAGGAGGGGATACTAACGCAGGTTCATCCCTACAAGACTCAGGGCCCCTTCAACAGGTGATTTTGGTTTGAGGAGCTGCCATTGGCCTAGTCTAGACTTTCTCAGAGTCACGCTTCAATGTGAGACTCTTCCATCCAATCCTTTTGCCTCTCCCCTCTTTATTTCACAGGAATCAGGCCTCTCCTGCCTTCTCCAGTAGCCTTTTCTTGTTTCTCCACAGGCATTCCCTGTAACAAATCCCACAAATCTAATTATGCTTTCTCAGAGAACATGAACTAGCACAAGTGGTACCTGGCAATAAGATGGGACCTGGGGACGGTCTCCCTTGTCATCCAGGTGGCAAAGAGGATATTATTCTGAATGGTATGTGAGGATAGAGATAGCCCCTGGCACAAGTTGGCAGCACAGTTGCTAAAGATATCAAGTAGCGACCAGGAAAATTGTCCCAGTGTAGGAAATGCGGTGCAATGACTTAGACACTGGACAAATATCAAGGAAACAATGCCTATACAGACAGTAGAAAGAGAAGAAAATCCTTCCAGTGCATGGGGATTAAATCAGTTTATATTAATTTTCTAGGGCTACCATAACAAAATACCACAGACTAGGTGGCTTAAACAACAGAAATTTTCTCACAGTATGGAAGACCAAGGTCAAGGTGTGGTGTTGGCAGGTTTTGTTTCTTCTGAGGCTTCTCTCATTGACTTTCCATTTCACTGGGTCGTCACATGGTTTTTTTCCTCCGTGTGTACATCCCTGGTTTCTCTCCATATGTCGAAATTTTTTCTTCCTATAAGGACACCAGTCAGATTGGATTAGGACCAACCCTAAAGATCTCATTTTAACTTAATTACCTTGCTAAATAACTTATCTCCTAATATGACTCCATTCTACTGTACTAGGTGCTGGGACTTCAACATGTGGATTTTGGAGGTACATAATTTAGCCCATAACATAGTTATCCAGTCATCTGTTTTGAGTGGAAAGAGAAGTACCCCAAGGTGAGAATATATCTTGATTCTGAGGCGGTGACCAGTGACCTGGCCATGTGGTCAGGATCCTGGAAGAAAAGTGCTGTAAGATTTGAGACAAGGAAGTCGGGTGTAGAAGCACATGAATATAAGCATGTGGAGAGACATGTGGGAGTGAACAGAAAAGGTAAAGATTTTTGTATCACGTCTCATCTCACCAGAAAGGATTACCATGAAAAAGGCACTGAAAAACCAAATAGAATGATTCAGCTAGTTGACATTAGGCAGCTTTCATTGTAGGCTGCCCCAAAATAGACACAGTGAGTACATGAACAGAGTAGCCACGGTGCAGAGAAAGGCCCAATAACACTGACTTTTACTTACCCAGGCCAATTCAGAGACTTTGTCCCCTAGATATTTAACTTGTCAGCAATGGTGACCAACAATGAGCCCTCAATATAGTTGTATTTCTTGAGGA
Organism: Tarsius wallacei; assembly: GCA_963574415.1. Lineage (NCBI taxonomy): Eukaryota > Metazoa > Chordata > Mammalia > Primates > Tarsiidae > Tarsius > Tarsius wallacei. The sequence goes on from CAUYQG010247960.1 coordinate 15,088, forward strand.
GATCAACCAGTCATTTGTAGTGTCTTTTTTTTTTTATTTTTTTATTTTATTTTATTTTATTTTATTACGTTATTGTGGGGTACAGTTAGGGGTTAGGCATACAAAAATATTTCGTTCAGGTACCCTTGTTGATAAGAGGTGTCTCCCCATCATTTGTAGTGTCTACTTCATGTAGCTCTTTTATCTTGGAAAGGTCAGCAGGCAGTCCTTGTGGGGTCAGACACCTACTATGATAATGGGTTTGCCTTTCCTGCTTACAGGGTTTCAGCCAACATCACTCTGCAGGGGCTTATGGAAAGACATGGAATTCCACAGAACTTGGCATCCGAACGTCACTATGAGGAGACCAACTTCGAGGCGTTGGAATGACTTCTTGTCCTTGTAATCTACTGGTTTGAGTGGAATTCTCTTAGAACTGCTGAGCAGTGTGAGACTCTTACTGCCTAATCCTTTCTTCCTGCAGTCCTTCATAGGTGTCAGAACTGCATCATAGTCTGAAAGCTGTTTTCACCTTCTCTAGCTTACTCTTCTTTTACTACCAATATAGCTCTTGCAGTTCTAATCCTATTTTGATGTTTGCTTCTCTGAAGACTGGAGCTAATGCAAATTTCTTTTCAAAGACAAGGTTTCTCCTTCCCTGTTACTTCTATGTGGTCAGTTTTCACAGGCTGATTGATTGTATTCATGCCCTTTTATCATCCTATATGACCCTACTTATACATTCTTAATTTAACTGTGACTACATCAAATATATTAGTAGAGCTTTATTTTACCTTTTCTTTAGAAAATAGTAAAATAAAATAGAATTCTGGCTCAAATCACTTGATCACTTAATAAAATCATGGAACTCTTCTGTTAATGCACTGTACATAATTATATTTGAACTTTCTGCCTTTGGAGGAAATTAAAATTTATACTAATGGATACATTTAACTTATTTTTTAAAACTTGCATTTGTGATAGTCGTAGTACGACTCTTAAAACATGAGTTCTCCATGATATCACATTTCAGTGATTTTGTTACATGTTCTAAATATTACACAACTAAATTTCAATGATGTCTAAGCTGGTTTTATTATCCAGGAAAACCAGAATACTAAAGTTTTAATTTGTTTAACTTTCTATATTTTAAAGGTGCCTTACTTTCAGAATAGTACATAACCAGAAGTATAACCATCAGTCAATTAGGTCATAAAACGTATGTATAATTGATTTATTTGCTGCACTTACAAGTTTTTCATTAATTTAAATTTAACCAACCTCCAGATTTTCAGGGTTTACAAAATATAGTATTTTGCTCAATTCACTGTAGCAAAAAAACTTATTTTTACTAATTTAAAAATTACTCCTGATTTTCCTTAAATTCCTCCTTAAATATTTCCAAATTTACAAATAAAAATGAAACAAAGAAATAAACAAATAAAAAAATAAAAATTTATTTTTCTAAATATCCCTGAAAGCATGTTCTATTCAATTTCTATGTTTCTTGAGCAGTTTGAAGCTTTGGTAGAATTGTGAGCTTCTTGGGGACAGAGGCTGGATCATTCTTCTTGTATTTCTGTGATCACCAGCAAGGCAATGGGCAGGTAGTTAGTTTTCAATAACTGTTTCCTGTTTCTCTCTCAGAAGCTCCCCATCCCTCTTTCAGAAAAATCTTTCTCTGAGACACAAGGACAGTAGAAACAAACCTGTGTTTCCTGCATAAATCTTGTGCAAAGAAGAATGAGAAGAATTTAAAAGTACTAGCAAAAAAAAAAAAAAAAAAAAAAAGACAGAGAGACTCTAAGCGTTTGACTTTTCTAAATTTTTTACTGATCTTGAGCTAAAGCCCAATGTTCAGAAAATTATGGCCCTGCACTCGCCACCGCAGGCAAGGCCAAGGCCGCGCCCGAGCCGCCGCCGGACGCCCGGGCCATGCAGCCACCGCTGTGGCCGCTGCTGCGGCTGCTGCTGCCGCTCGGCGTCCGCGGAGCCATGTCGCCCCCGCCAGACTCTCTTTCCCAGCTGCCAGCTCCTCAGCACACAAAGATTCGCCTGAACAACACCCAGCAGGTTTTGAGTTGGGAACCGGTGGTTCTGAGCAATGACACAAGACCAGGTTCTACCAAGTGCAGTTTAAATACACCGGCGGAAGCCGGGCTCGGTGGCTCAGCCTGTAATCCCGCGCCTTTGGGAGGCTGAGGTGAGTGGATTGCCTGAGCCCGAGGGTTCGAGACCCACCTGGGCAAGCGAGACCTCATCTCTACAGTAAATCAAAAAATCAGCCGGGCGTGGTAGCGCGCGCCTGTAGTTCCAGCTACTCCGAAGGCTGAGGCGGAAGGATCGCCGGAGCCCAGCAGGCCGAGGCTGCGGTGGCTGGGAGTGGCCACTGCACTCCAGTCTGGGCGACAGTGTGAGACTCCAACTCAAAAAAATATATATATATATAAATAAATACACCGGCGGTGAATGCTTAAATGTGGATGTTGAGTCTGTAGGAGTGAACTGTATGCGGATCACGGCAACCGAGTGTGACTTCACTGCGGCTGGCCTCTCCAAAGACTTCCAGATGGATTTCAATGTCACGCTTCGCCTTCGAGCTAAGCTGGGAAAGCTCCATTCTGCCTGGGTGACGATGGCTTGGCTTCGACACTATCTGAATGTCACCATTGTGCCTCCAAGAAACATCTGGGTGACCCCAGGAGAAGGCTCCCTTATCATCAGGTTCTCCTCCCCCTTTGACATCGATTCATCTGCGGCCACCTTTCGGCACTATGTCCATTACCGGGAAAAAACAGGTTTCCAACAGGTTAAAGGCCCTTTCAAGAGCAGCTCTATTGTGTTGGATGATTTGAAACTCTTCAGAGTGTACTGTTTACAAGTTGAGGCACAACTGTCTTGGACACACAAAAAAGACATCTTTAAACCCGGGCACTTTTAAGCCGCACATCTTGGGGCGGAACAACAGCAGATACCTCCACCAAGCTTCAGCAAGTCATCCTCATCTCTGTGGGAATCTTTTCTTTGCTCTTGGTGCTGGCAGGGGCCTGTTTCTTCCTGGTGCTGAAATACCGAGGTCTGGTGAAATACTGGTTTCACACTCCACCAAGCATCCTGTTGCAAATAGAAGAGTATTTAAAGGACCCAGCTCAGCCCATCTTAGAGGCCTTGGACAAGGACGATGCCTGGGATTCTGTGTCCATTATTTCATTTCCAGAAAAGGAACAAGAAGATGTGCTCCAGACACTTTGAACCAAAGCACTGGTCCAGCTACCAGCCCCAGGAAGCAGACACTGAGCCAGTAACGCTGCTAATTTTCCTGTCTGGACTTTACAGAGACCAGTACTCCATGCTCCTGCTTCAGAAGGGCCTGTTAGCTTTTTTGAGAGACACTGGTCCACATGAGAGGCAGTGATCTCATGAGACAGACATGTTGATTTTTTTTCTTTAAAGTAAGAACTTTCTAAATCATATGTTTACAGAATGATCCTATGGAGATATCCCAGAAAAAATAAGTCTTCTCTTAAACACTTAAAAGGCATGTAATTATTTGTTAGCGAAGTGGATACAAGAGAGCTCTGATTTTTTTCACTGTTGGTCGCGCCAAGTGGTCAGGAGACCCATCTCTTCCTCAACTCTGGCATATGACCCAGGGCCCCATGTGACCTGTCCCAAGGAAGGACACTAAGAGACCCCTCATGTCCAGTCTGCTGGCTTAAAATGTGATTAATCTAGCTCACGCTGGGTAGCCAAAAAAAAAGAATAAAATGTGATTAATCCTGTAAGTATTTTCCTAGTAATTTAAGTTTTTGTTTTTAAGCTAAAAATAAAAGATTGTATGGTAGACTTAAAAAAAAAAAAAAGAAAATTATGACTCCTGCTTTGCTATATTTGTCTGTGAAGCCCCTTTTGATCAAAACAATGCTAGAAAGTCACTCCCTTGATCTGTTTAGCATCAAGATAAGGTCAGGCATTAATTAATGTTGAATTACCAAAGAATTCCTATGAAAATACATATGACATCTACATTATAACCATAATTAGTTAATTAACCAATTATAATGATTAATGTGATCATAATGAATGTATGGCAAATGGTTATTAATTCTTAGAGTTTCCAAAGTGAATGCATTAATCACAGTTGAATCTATGGTATAATGTGAGTGCCTAATTATCTTTTTGAACTCTAGGTGTGATGTAATAACTTGCATCTCCTTAGGAATTTCACAATTTATCCGGCGCTTGTTCACACTTGAAAAAAATTTTTTTTTTCTCACAAAAAAACTGTGAAGCATTTGAAGCAATGGTTCTATTATTGTTACTGTCTCCATTTCACAGGTGGTAAAACTAAGTTTTAGGGAAGCTGTGTGATTTTCCCAATGTCTCACACCTTTGTAATTCTTCTTTCAAGTAGGTCTTCCAACAATCTTAGTTAATATTTGGAATTCTAGGTATGAGCATTTAGATTAAGCTTTCCCTGTACCTTCCTAGACCCTTTGTTACATAATATTATGTATTACAGTGTTTACTTAGAAAACTAGTCAGCTCATCATTGTATCAGATATCAATGAGAAGAGAATTTCACCTTACTACTGAGGGAGAGAAACCCTGAATCATCTGGACAAGAGAAGGGGCTTTGGAAGTTGGGATCTTAGTGCTTCTACTTGTGAGAAGGTAGAGGGGAGAGTCAAGGATCATTCCATAAATTTTCCTAATTCTCCTCTATCACAAGTCTCATAGCCCAGAGCACAGCTCCAAGTATATAGTAGCAATTATCAAGTGTGCTTGTTAAATTAAAGATACTTAACTGGAAGAATAACTAAAACCAAAACCTATCAACCAAAACAGAACACTGAAGGGTCCTTTGGATTCAGAACCCAGGTCCTAAAAACGAAACAGAAGACAAACAACAACCACCTTACATCTTTGCATTCATTTATTCTCTGATTTTCCTTGGGGAACGTGTGTGATGTTGGAATATGTGATCACTATAAATGTGGAGTAAGCTAATAAAGGAATGTTGAAGAAGCGAAATCTGGAGCTGGCTTCCACATAAAGCTTGGAATGGGATCAGGAAGAGGGAGATCAATCAAGGTCTGAGCAAAATCATCTATCCAGGGCAGAAGTGGGAGAGAAAACAGGAAGGAGAAAGGCCGTTCAGAAATCAGGTTAATGCCAAAGAAGCAGAAGGAGACATGGTGGGGCAGGAAGCAACTGGGGAGAGTTCATCCTGGAGGGACTTCAGACTTTTGAGTAGTGGAAAAACATTTTGAGGTTCTGTTCTACTTTAGTAATTTACTCTCAAAAACATCAGAGGCATTTTGAAACTGACTCGGAACCTGGTGCAATTTTTAATAAGGATTTTGTTAAGTGACATCAATAGTTCCATTCCTAACTGGGAAAGCTACCCAGAAGATGATCAGCAAACCCAGGTAATGCCTGTGTTCATCTGTGCCGTGCCTGGTCAGGGAGTGTAGGTCTAGCCAATTAAAGGTCTGGTAATTTAGAGGAAGAAGTTTGTAGGTATATGTGTACTTACATAAGCCCACAGACAAGTAAGCTTTATGCTGTTTTTGAAAAAGTTCTATCCTGCAGCTCATCTATTTTCAACTAATTATCATGTTTTAGGCATAAACAGTAAAGCTAAAGTGACCTTTCTAAAATATGATGCTAATTCATTACTCAGTTTATTCTTCGAGCATTCATTTAGTAATGCTTACAGTCTGAATGTTTGTATCCCTCCAAAAATTATGTGTTGAAACCTAAGGGGTGATGATGATGGTTTTAAGAGGTGGGGTCTTTGGGAGGTCATTGGGTCATGAGGGCTCCATTCTCATGATTAGTGCTCTTTTTCAAAGGATTGAAGTAGCACGTTAGCCCCTTCCATCGTGTGAGGATGCAGCAACAAGGTGCTGTCTTTGAAGCAGAGAGCAATCCTTCATCAGACACTGAATTTGCTGGCTCCTTGATTTTGAACTTCCTGCTTGTAGAACTATAATGAATCCTGGCTACTTGGGAGGCTGAAGTGAGAGGACCACTTAAGCTGAGCAGTTCGAGACTACAGTGAGCTTTGATTGCACCACTGCACTCCAGCCTGAGGAACAGAGTGAGACTCTGTCTCATATGAAAAAAAAAATTCTGTTGTTTATAATTCATCCAGCACCTATTAATCTGTGATGGACTCCAGGAAGATAATGATAAAATATATTTTTCCTCTTGGAACTGTCTTAGTTGAAGAGGGCAGGCAGGCATGTATGTAAACATGTGCCTGTTGGAACTGGATCCACCTGACAACTGCAGTCCTGGCCAAAGTGAGCAAAGTGTGTGAAACAGAGACCATCCTTCTTGTAGACCAAGATTAACTAGACTGATTCAAGTCTGTGCACTTTAGATTATGGGAGTGAGTGTGGTGGGATAATTTTACCAATCCTCATTATTTTTAATGTTATCCAGAAAGTTCTGTCATTATTTGTAAAATGGAATTGTGTGTAATGGTTAAGAACATAGACGTTGAAGTCAAACTGAAATATATTTGTATTGTAAATGTAGTGCACAGAAAAATGCCTAACAGTTGGATTCTTAGTCTGGATACCTCAGATACAGAACATGAGACAAAACTTAAATGGTAATGTTCTATTGGAAGGTGCAATCCCAAGAAAGTAACAGTGAGGTAAAAGGAAAGTGAGGCAGAGAAGGGTGGAAGCAAATACCTGTGCAAGCACTGTTTCATGAAGAGTCAGAGCCAGTCATTTAGCCATGCAGGAGCTCTCCATTTAGAAACACAATGTTTCAGAATAGTCTCCCGTAGAAGGCATGCAGAGGGATTTGTCTGCCAGATGCCTGATTTCTCCTGTCATTCATCAATCAAAGTTTGCTCAGCTTGGTCTCAGAAATGTCAAGTTTTGGGATGGTGATGTGGGAGCAGCAGTATTGCTCAGGTTGTCCCTGGACCAGGCTGGCCCTAGGAACATCTGCTATCGAATCATCAATGTGCTGCCTGACTCCTGCTTGGCATATCTTGTTTTTGCCTGATGCCTGGTTTTGATTAAAGGCATGTGTCGTGTTCAAAGGGCCCTGCTCAGCTTGGCCTCTGTGTGCCCTCATGTAATTAGTTTGTTTAAACTGTGTCTCTGATTATGTCGAGTCTTGACTGTGGCCCTAAGTACAAGAGTGTAATAGGATATACCTATTAAACAGATGTCAGACTTTAATGGATATGTTTTGAACAATCAATCGAAATTAATCTTTCAATAACTACTGTAGAACAAGAAAACATATCTTCTTACATTAAACAAAGCAATGCAGCCTCTTACTGGTTCTCTAAAGCAGTGGTTTCCCCAGATGGGCTGTGATCAAAATCAACTAGAGGAACTATTACGATTCAGATTTTTGGGTTCCCAGTTACCAAATATTTTGATTCATGGATCTGGGATGAAACTTAGGCAACTGAATTTTTAAAGCATCCTTTAAAAATGATGATGGCCAGGTTTGGAGGCCATAAGCATAGAGACAATCAGAGGTGATCATCTATAGACAGTTAGAGGTGGTCATTATCAAAAAGCAATTTTTGTTACTATGGACCAAAATTTTCATTCATTCATCTGTTCTTCATTGAGTGATTAATATCTCTGAGCAACTATCCTAAGTATAGGTTGCTGGACTAGACTTTATCCAGAAATAAAAGACATGCTTCTGCTCTAAAATATGTTTGCCACTTACAGATAGCTTATAAAAAGCACAATCCCATTCACAATAGCCACAAAGAAATGAAATACCTAACTAGAGAAGTGAAAGAACTTTACAATGAGAACTACAAAACACTGCTCAAATAAATCAAAGATGACACAAACATGTGGAAAAATAGTCCTTGTTCATGGATTGGAAGAATCAATATTATCAAGATATCTATCTTACACGAAGCAGTCTAGAGATTCAATACAATACTCATCAAATTACCAATATCATTCTTCTTAGACCTGGAAATGACAATACAGAAATTCATATGGAAACAAAAAAGAGCACGGATGGCCAAAATGATCCTCAACAAAAGGAACAAAGTGGGAGGTATCATACTTCCAGACTTTAAACTTTACTATAAGGCTACGATAACCAAAATAACCTGGTACTGGAACAAGAACAGGCATACAGACCAATGGAAGAGGACAGAGATTCAGGAAGCAAAAACTCCATCTCTCAACCAATTCATCTCCAACAAAGCCATCAGTAACAACGACTTAGGGGAGGAGACTTTATTCAGCAAATGGCGCTGGGCAAACTAGCTGACCACATGCCGAAGAATGAAGCAGGACCCCTACCTATCACTGTACACAAAAATCAAATCTAAATAGATCAAAGATCTAAATGTAAAACCTGAAACTATAAGAATCCTAGAAGACATTGCAGGAAACACTCTTATGCATGTTGGAGTGGGAAACCAATTCTTGATCAAATCCGCAATAGTATGTGCCAATAAAGATAGGATAGACAAGTGAGGCCTCATCAAACTGAAAAAGCTTTTGCACAGCAAAAAAAACCATCAAGAGAGTGGAGAGACAACCAACAGAATGGGAAAAAAATATTTTGCTAATTGTATATCTGACAAAGGCCTAACATCCAAAATCCAAAATCCACAAGGGACTTAAACAAGACAAAAGAAAAAAAAAATAGCCCTGTTAAAAATGGGCTGAGGACATAAATAGACACTTCTCAAAAGAAGACATACAAGCAGTCAATAGATACACGAAAAATGCTCAGTCTCACTAATCATCAGAGAAATGCAAGTCAAAACCACATTGAGATAGCACCCAACTCCAGTAAGGATGGTCATCATTAATAAATACAAAAAAAAAAAAAAATAGATGCTGGCATGGGTGTGGACAAAAGGGGATGATTCTACACTGTTGATGGGAGTGAAAACTAGTTTCCAACATCTGGAGAACAGTGTGGTGATTTCTAAAGGAACTAGAAATTGACTTTCCATACAATCCAGCAATGCCCCTTCTGGGAATTTACTCAGAGAAACACAGACCGTTTTCCAGAAATACAACTGCACATATGTTTATAGCTGCACCATTCACAATAGCAAAAACATGGACCCAAACCCGCTGTCCACTGAAAGTAGACTGGAAAAAGAAAATGTGGTACATATATATACATGATGGAATATTATGCAGCCATAAAGAAGGACAAAACCATGGACTTTTCAACAAATTGGTTGGAACTGGAGACAATCATACTGAGTGATCTATCATAGAAACAAAGAACCAAATACCACAGATTCCCACTCGTAAGTGGAATTTAAACATTAATTGCAATAGCACAAGGGAGGAATTGGCAGCTGTGGGACACTGCCAGGGAAGAGTGTCCCACAACTGCTGATACCTAACATCACAAAGAGCACCTGGTCCTAAACCAGGGGAAGTGAGGACCAGTTAGAGGCCCAAACTTCACCTGCACATAGATTACTTATGTACCTAATCCTGACTTGTACCCCACATCTTTATAATAAAGTAAAGTAAAAATAAATAAATAAAATGTGTTTGCCATTTAGCTAACAGTGGAGAGACCAAATGTTTATTTAGTACCTGGTCTGTTCCATGCGTGTGCTGATGGCTTTTACATTCATTATCTCATAACAGCCCTAAGGAGGAGATCATATTATCTCCATTTTATAGATGAGGATATTGAGTTTAGAAAGTTTAAATAAATTGTCCACTATTACTTTGTTTGCAAATGCTAAAGGTAAGGAGATAAGATGTTTGCAAAGAAAATAAACATAATGAGAGAGAGAAATAAGCAGATCTTATAGTTCATTCAAGATAAGGGCTGCAGAGGGCTAATAAGAAGGGAGGGTACTTCCAGTTCCACTGGACAAAGACAATTGCCTGAGCTTAGAAAAACCCGGTGAAAGACATTTCCTTCGAAGTGGACATTTAAGCCAGGAGTAACCAATGTGGCAAGTCATTGGAATCACCTGGAAACTTTACAATGATTCTGATTCAGTAGGTCTCAGGTGGAGGCTCAGAATCTGTACCCAGAAGCACCTCAGGTGATGCAGAATTGTCAGCCAAGTTGAGGAATAAACTACTTATTTACTAAGTGAATAGAGGCAGCAAAGCACTTTTAGATGTTTGCTGATACGTAACTTAACTCTGAATGGAACTAAGTAGTTCAGGAGGAATCTGTTGCCATTAACTTCCCTGTTGGATTCATCACCAAGTCCTATCTATTCTGCATACAGGTTATCACTCTGGTTTGCTTCTCCAGCTCCATTGTGACTAGCCTCAATCATCTCATTCTTGAATTAACTGCCTCTAATCTCTGCCCCACTGGTAAATTCAGCCTCTACTCAGCAGCATTAACTCTCTAAAATTCTGCTGATCACAGTATATGATTGCTATAATCCACTTAGAAACTCTCCACACTCCATTGCTGAATTCTTCAGAATAAACTTGAAGGCCTTTCTCAATTTGGTGACACATCACTCATTCACTCACTTGTTCATTAATTTATAAAATGTACTTAGTTCCTATGAGGTACAAACATTGTGATGGAAAGAAGATATAATTTCTGCCATTAATAAGCTCAGACAGTACAATAAGCCCTGCCAAGAGGTAAACTTAAAGGGTTGGGCAACTTATAAGAGGAGCTTATGATCTCACCTGCAGGAGTTAGGGAAGGCTTCCTGGAGGATGTGATACCTGAAGGACAGGTAAGAGAAATCCACTGAGTAGAAAAGGAAAGGCATTTGTGAGAAAAGGCGCAACAAGTACAAGGTATAGTTAAAAGGAAACATAATTTATTCAGACACCTGTCAATTGTCTCGCATGAATGGCAGTGTAGAAAAGTAAGTACTGAGAAATTATTAAGCATGGATTTAAACACAATTCTGGGACTGATTTTGGTGGAGCGAGTACAATGTTCAAATTCATATCTAACTGAGTAGATTAAAATAAATGATTGCATTTTGCATTTTAAATACAAAGATCCACACATTAGCCTAAAACCCAATTACATTGTAGGAGGCTGGAAGGATGCAGCTTAAATCAGTGGCACATATGGAAAATGTTCAGAGTTGAACTGATGTTAGTGGCATGAAGCAGCCTCTGCAGGGGCTCAGTCTTGAAACAAAATGTCCAGAAGTCCCCAGACACCTGGATTCTTGTGTTCAGGGTTAGGATCCACAATACAAGTGGCACAGAGAAACTGTGAAACGGTCAGAGGTGACTGAGAGGAAAAGAGTTGCTACACCATAACGCGTGGGAAAATCCTGGATGAATTGGGCCGGCTTCTTCTAGAGTTCTTTACCAGCTAATTATTCAGAGAGTTGCTTTGTGGAAGAGGAAATGACCTCTGGGACTCTAGGGCACAGAGCTAAGCCCAAAAAGCAGCAGTCATGAATGGGCACATTTCTGATAAGTATGAGAAAGAACTTTCTTAGGACAGAGTTTATCTTCCCAAAGTGTGATAAGGGAGAGCATGCATTGAATAAATAAATGCTAGAGCATTTCTTGCATTCTTTGATTAAAGAAAGCTGGCTTTAGTGAAGGAAGGGTTGTCTGATATTTATAATGGTTGAGAGAGTCAACAGGAAGGTTTAGCACACGTAAACTTTTTCTGTAAATCACCAGATAAATACGCTCAGCTTTGTGGGCTAGATCCCTGTTACAACCACACAGTTCTGCTGTTATAGTGTGAAAGGAGCCATAGACAAAAAATACATGGGTGTGGCTGGGTCATAATAAAACTTAGCTTACAAAAACAGGCAGAGGGTAGAATTTGGCCCCTGGGATGTCAACTCCTGTTTTAACAAATGGCAGAAGACTTCACCGCTGAGGTTATTCAGGTAGCTTTGCACTAAAATGGTCTCCATAAGAGAAGATAACTATAAATGCAGGCAATCTCTGAAAAGGACATAGACTAGTGGGGCTCTCAGAATAATTTAGTTCAATTTTCCCTCTACAGACACGGAAACTGAAGCTCCCTTCCCCCAAAAAACTGGGGGGACTTGCCCCAAAATGCAGAATGAGGTAGTGGTATTTGCTATGCTGAAAGAGATCTAACATGTTGCTCATCTACTTATATTCAAGAAGTAGAAAAAAACTCACTTGTTTTTATGGTTTCTAACAAAAGTTATCCAACGCTCATGCCTTTGATTAAAGCCCTTTCTAACAGGCTCCTGTGATTTCTTCAGAGGTGTGTGAGCCTGCTCCTCTCTGCAGATTAACATGCGCATTATGAATTCACTGTCAATGTCAGCAGGCTAGCTTTTCCAATTTTACAAACGTCTTTTCTTTCAGGAGCTGGAAATGTTCTCAAAACTGTCCTGAAAGCAAGTAATGCTTTCAGTCGTTGTCACCTTCGTGAGAAACATGCTGCAACTTCGCTTTCTGACTTCATTCTCCCAGTGACATTTTTCACACAGGCTCTGACAGAGACAGCAATTATAAAGACATCCAGGTTGGCATTCAAGGATTCTTGAAGTTAACAAATTGTCCAGAGATAAATGACAATGAAGTTGGCAGAGTACACATTTCTTCAAGAAAATGCACGAATGAGGGAATCAGAATAAGCCTTGGAAGAGGCTACAGCTACATTCATGGTGGTCCTGTTGGGGTTACCCGCAGTGCTCGCCTCCTTAGAAGTCAATTTGGCTTACACCAGCTGACCTGAAGGGTCAGAGAAAAGCAGTGAAAACACATACTTAAATACAATATAGCTTCTTGATTTGCTGATAATACACCAGTGCAGGGGTGGTGTTCATTCCAATCTAATTTCCTCCTGCATGCATTCGACATTCATAAACTCCCATTGCCCACACAGGTTATGCTTTCTGTGCAGCCCAGCCTTCCTGTTTTGGTATTTTGATGTCATTCCAGCCTCCCTATCCACGGATCCTCCTTTTCAGCTATTCAGAACACTCCACATGGCCTGTTACTTCTGCCTGGAATTGCCTCTCCCAGTTTTCCACTGAGCATCCAGCTTGAAAGTCACCTTTTCTGTGGAGCCTTCTCTTTTCATTCTCGTGAGAATCATTGTCAATCATGAACAGAGACAGAAGCTGGGGGACATCACCATTAATGTCTAGATGTCCAGAAAGTTTTACCTTAGAAAATAAAGGTTGTTCAGAATTCAGGCCCAGGTCAGTTTCTAAAGACAATTTCCTATGACATAGTTGAGTCCATCATGAAACAAAAAGCCCAAAAGTGCATCGCCAAGTCCTGATGGGTAAATCAGTAACTTAGGGCTACTAAGTGCTTACTATTTGTATGTGTGTGTATTTGGGGGGGGGAGGAGAACGACACACAGCTTTGGCCCTGAGCATATACTACTCACTTAATCCTTTACAATTTAGAATCTTTGAGATGTGTGCTATTATGCAAGCCCCAATTTATAGGTAGTGAATGGAAAAAATAGAGGAGATTAGAACTTTTCCAAGGTTTTACAACTAGTAAAGGTAATAACTAAGCCAAGAATACCAAACACCACAGGCCATCAATGTGGAGAGAGGTTGGGCTGGATCAGAGACTAGAAGAAGAAAGACTAAAGGGACCTCTAAGCATCTCTCATCACTGCAGTTCATGTGCCCTGAAAATGTTAAGATATGCTGAGATTATAACTGAGGGTTGTCTTCCCAGATCTTCCTACAATGGTGACTAGAGCAGGTTAAAACTTTTCTTAGAAATGTCCTGGCTTGGCCAGGCGCAGTGGCTCAAGCATGTAATCCTAGTATTTTGGGAGGCCAAGGCGAGAGAATTGCCTGAGTTCAGGGGTTCAAGAACAGCCTGGGCAACTTGGTGAGACCTCCTTTCTACAGTAAAAAAAAAAAAAAAAAAATTAGCCGGGCATGGTGGTGTGTGCCTGTAGTTCCAGCTACTTGAAAGGCTGAGGTAGAAGGATCACCTGAGCCCAGCAGCAGGTCATCCTGCCGTGGCAGTGAGCATGCCACTGTACTCCAGCTGGGTGACAGGGTGAGATGCCGACTCAAAAAAAAAAAAAAGAGAGAGAGAGAGAGAGAGAGAAATGTCCTGGCCCAATCTCTACCTCATTCCTGAACGTGGAAAATCTTGTGCTGCTCCCCCTTCCAGGACACTTAGTCCTAGATCAACCTTAGAAAGAGGAGGACTTTTCTGTAGACCGTGCAGAGCAGAGGGCTAAGGGAAGTGGGGAAGGGACGCAGCTGAGTGAGAAACTATGTGATGAAGGAGGTGGGGTGTTGAGAGGGGCTTCCACAAAGTGTGGACAGCTGTAGCTGAGAGATTATGAGTATGATTATCTTTTTTCTCATTAAGGATAGTAATGACAGCATTTGTGAAGTGCTTACGTAGTTACAGACTCTGCATTTTACTTCGGTTATCAGGTTTTATCCTCACTACCACCCCCAATTTGCAGATTATAAGAGTAAAGCTGAGAGCCATGGGGCCCAAACTGCATAGTTAATAAGAGACAGGGCCAGGATTCAAACCCAGCTCTCTCATCCTGGGGAGTAGACTTATCATCACTCTTCTGTAGTGCCCAAGAATGTGCAGCTCAGCCACCAGGTTAGGTGAGGGGAAGACCTGGGGGACATTTCTCACTTTGAGCATGTTTTCTGGAAATCAGTGCTGGTTAGTGACACTGAGGGTGTCAGAAGGCATCATAAAGTTCCACTGGGTGGGAGAGTTGACCACGAGTTAACTCAGTCTTGGTAAGAGAGCCAAAGAGCTAGAGCAGCCATTGCTGTTGGTGAGTTATACAGTAGTCCACGTTTCTGTCAAATATCCAGTTCCTGACAAGGGACCTGGCACCAAGAAGACACAGGGTCGATGGCTCTGAACACACACTTAAGAAAGTCATAGTGAATGCACTCAGGTTGACTGGCTCTGACCTCTCTGCCACCTTTTCTCCAAACTTAGATAACACACACTGCAAATTCTGGAGAGCCTCATACCAGGTTTCTTCTTGAATTCCCCAGAGCATATACCTCCTCCTTTTGTTTAAACACCACTCAGTCTAGGTCTGTAACTGGGTCACCTCAGCACCTTCACTTCAGGCCTGGGATCCTACCTGCTGCACTTTCTCACTCTGTTAACCTCCAGCTCTGAACCAGCCCAGCTGTTTCTATTCCTGGTCTTTAAGTCCTTCTGAAGAAAAATTTCATGTGTACGGAAACGGTTGACTTTATGAATGTGTAATTCCAATCCCACCAAACTCCTGGACTTTGAGATCATTTTGCTTATTTTCTTTCAGTTAGTCTTTTTTTTTTTTTTCATCAACTATCATAGGCTGAGTGTGAGAATTCTGTTTGTTTGTTTGTTTTTGGAAGATGGGAGGCAGGATGTTATAGGAGTAGAAAAAGGATACAGTTTACTTGGGCATTGTAGGTGATAGTTTTAATATTTTGTATAGATTAATAAAAATAAAATTTACTATCCCCCCCTAAAACAAATGAACCCTTAACTCTTATTTTACAGCACATGTTACTTACTTTCAACAGATTAATTATATTTGCAACACTTAAAAAAGTTATTTTCCTCTGACCACTAGGTGGGATGGTGCAATTCTACATCTCACTCAACGCTCCCCTCATGTCTCCCACCTGAATGTTCTAAAATGCTATTTGTCTCCATGACACATTTGGCATACTCTTGTCTCAAAATTGTTGAAGCATATTTAAGAGGTGCCTTCTCTCCTCTCATCACATGGACTTGCATCCTTGTGTATATCTATATCTATCAGAAATTGTCAAACTGAAGTATGTGTCAACATCACTGAGGAGGTTTGTTAACACCCAGATAGCCTTGAAGTTTCTCAGTGAGTTTGGCAAGGACCAATATTTTTTTTCCTGAGTCGGAGTCTCGTTCTGTCACTTAGGCTGAAGTGCTGTGGCATGATGACAGCTCACTGCAGTATCTACTTTCTGGGTTCAGTCAATCCTTCCACCTCAGCCTCCCTAGTAGCTTGGACAACAGGTGAGCCCCACCATGCCTGCCTTTTTTTTTTAATAATGATAAAGTCTCGCTATGTTGCCCAGGTTGACCTCAAACTTGTGACCTCAAGCGATCTTCCTGCCTCAGTCTCCCAAAGTGTTGGGATTACAGATGTGAGCCACTGCACCTAGTCAGGATCAAGAATGTAACAAATTCCCAGGTGATGTCAATGTGGCTGGTCTGGGGATCCTACTTTAAGAATGACGATCCTCAACTCATCCTTGCCTTCTTAACTTCTGTCTCCTTTCTTTTCCACAGCTAGCTTCACCAGGTTAAACATTTCTCCTCGAAGCATATAAAGAAGATTCAGGCCAGAGCCTGAACTCAATCTCACTGATTCAGCAGTGAACAAAGCTGACTTGGAAACTGCCCACATGAAACCTGCACTCCAGGTGAGAGGAGAGACATCACTTGAGTGATACTAAATGTGCTTAACTCTGACTTGGGTGAAGATGTTGCTTTACCAAAATGATGACAGGATTATATACACAATGGTGAAATGTAGAGACAGACCCTGAAGGAGTCAGATAAACAATCAAATGATTCTCCAAAGATTGGAACCACTAAAAAGAGGTTGCCTTCTTCAAACTAGGTTCTCCAGAAAATGTTTCTTTCCTGTCGCAAACTGATCTGCAGTCATTTATGGATCTCAGCTTGTTATATGCCGAATAGAGTTGTCTATTTCTTAATTTCACATCTTTGGTGAAATATTTCAGTGAGACCCAGCCAAAAAAATAAGAGTAGAAAAAAAATACAGGAATATTAGCTGAGAGATACAGCACCCACTTTTGGCAACTCTTAAATCATTTGATATTTTTGAAGCTTTTGCTCCAGTAGGAATGTCAGAGCTCTGAGCTGGATGGTAGTGAGGGCAGCAAAAAACCAACATGAGGGGTTCCCTGCAGCAGCCCAGAAAGCACTTGTGAATGTGGCAGGAAATGAGATCTTAAGTCAGTGCATAAAACAATCAAATCCATCACAGCCTTGGAATGGCCCCTCATAACTCAGAGACTGTCAAAGCCCTTTGTGTGCACAGAGGCAGTCGTAGAAGGAGTGACGAACTGAGCTCAGTGTCGGCTAAATCCATTCTGGCAGCCAGAGGAATATATTTCCAAAGCCAAGTCACATCATTTTCTTTGAGCTCATTTGACTGCAGGCTAAGAAGCTATTGCAGAAAACAAAAGGATGGTGGTGGGGGTGCTGGGATAATGAATATTAATGAACTTAATTCTCTGGTTTGGGGTTGGGTTGGTAGGATGCAAAGGCAGATAAAGAACAAATTCAAACTGATGCTTCAAAATGGGTGGCCTTGGCCACCCATCCACCTGTCTAATCCATGCTTACTGTAGGCCTACTATGTGCCTACTCCTGGGCTTGGCAAAGATGAAAAACGGCCACACTCTGTCCTCAGGGACCTCATAATCTGTTGGAGACACAGATGTGCATGACATCATGACAATTCGGGCCTTTGCCTACCATTACAGAGAACACATGCTATGTGAAGGAAATCAGAAAGCAAAGCACACAAGAAAATGTAAATGCTTAAACAAAACCTTCATTTGGAAGACACGTTGACTAGCCCTCCTTGAGAGATGAACTTCACATTTGGTTAAAGCTGGCATTGTAAAGATACAGTAGGTAGTCCTCCTATTTCCCAGGTCTTGATTATGCCCATTTTTCTCATTGCCCCTGTTTTAGGTTGGATTATGTCTCTCCAAGATAAAAGTTCAAATCTTAATCCCTGGTATCCGTGAATATGATCTTATTTGGAAACAGAGTCTTTGCAAATGCAATCAAGTTACGATGAGGTTGGATTGCTTTTGGGGGCGTCCTAAGCCAGTGGCTGATATCCTGATAAGACCGGGTAAAAACACAAAGATATGGAAATGCAGACATCAAGGGGAGAAGAGCATGTGAAGACAGAGACAGAAATTAGTGTGATGAAGTACAAGCCAAGGAACACCCAAGATGGCTGACAACCACCAGAAGCTAGAAGAAGCAAGAAAGCACTCTTCCCTAGAGTCTTTGGATTGCATTCTTCTTCACTGATATCTTGATTTCAGACTTCCTGCCTTCTGAACTGTGAGAAAATACATTACTGCTGTTTTAAGCCACCCAGTTTATGGTTCAGCAGACCCTCAAATATTGCTTGATATTGTTTCTTTATAACGTTAATGAGGAAAAAATTTGTTCCCTGCTGAGGCCACTGTCTATGTGGAGTTTGCCTGTTCTCCGCAAGTCTGGGTAGATTTTCTCCCAATACTCCGGTTTCTTCCCACATCCCACAGATGTGCACTTGTCCACATAGTCCCCATCTGAGTGAGTGTGTGGGTGTGTGTGAGTGTGTCCTGGGATGGAATGGGAGTCCTGGCTAGGTTGGGTTCTTGACTTGCACCTTGAACTGTCAGAGGATGCTCTGGCCACCTGCAACCCTGAACTGTAATAGGCAGGTTAGAAAATAAATAAATGAATAAATACAAATTATTGTAAAATGAAAATCTGTAAAGTCTACAACAATCATGCAGATGCACGACAATAAATAATGTGGTATGAATGTGCTCACTGAGCCCAACGGATTTGTGATTTTTTTTTAACTGTGTGGTGGGAGGAGGTGCTCTTATAATTTTTGTTTTGCAAACATTTATCCCTCAACTTAAACCACCACCACTGAGACAGTCAACGCTAAATGACTCATCAAACATTGGGTAAGTGATTATCTTTCTTATTTTTATTAATCATTTTTTTTTTTTTTAAATCAGGATCTTTCTCTGTCACCCAGGCTGAAGTGCAATGGCATGATGACTGCTCACCATAGCCCCAGACTCTTGGGCTCAGGCAATCCTCCTGCCTCAGCCTCCCAAGTAGCTGGGACTACAGGTGTGCACCACCATGCCTGACTAAGTTTTTTGATTTTTCGTAGAGATGAAGTCTTGCTATGTTGTCCAGGCTGGTCTCAAACTCCTGGGCTCAGCAATCCTTCCACCTCGGACTCTCAAAGTGCTGGGATTATAGGCATGAGCTATGGCACCTCGCCCTAATTTTTGTTTAATATATGTTTGACTAATATGCATTTTAATGTCTAATATTGGGAGTGTTTGGAATCTTTATTTAGAAGTTTGCTGATTTTTTAAAACCAGAAATATGCCTATGGCATATTTGTTATAACTCTTATTTATATCAATCAGCCTATGGTAAAACTGGTTTCACTTAAAATGCATCAATTTGTTTAAAGTTTCAGTTTCCAAGAACCTATCAACGACTTTTAGTAAGGACTTACTGTACTTTGTTACAGCAGCCATAGAAAACTATTACAGCCCTCATGATTGAAATTTGTTCAGAACATGTGGTTTCTTTATTTTAATGCTTGTTAGGATCTAGAATGAGGTTGGGGGATAACTTCCAGCACTCTTTCCTACCTTTCTCTCTCTCTGTCAAACCCTTTCTGGATTCAGTTTTGGATTAGGAAGTTCACTCCCAACTCCACTTGGTGGGGACTCTCATTGACCACACCTCTCCAGTTTCTCTCTGAGACTGTAGAAGCACTTCAGGGATAAGGCTTGCCCTAACCAATCAGAACTCAGCAAACATCTGTTGACTGGATTATTTGAGGTGCAGTCTAAGTAAAGCCTTAATGTATCAATCTTCTGGAAACATTTTAATGTGTTCTTTGATTTGAATGAAGCCAAGACTTCATTCACTCAAGACTGCTAAAGAGAACCATTTTTATGACTACAGATAGCCACTCTGGAATTGTATTCTTAGGCTACTCCCATTTGCAGATTATATTAGCATATAATTTTGGGAAACGGTTTGACATTTCAATCAGTATCATTAAAAATGTTTGGATTCTTTGATTCAGTAATTCAATTTTAGAGGACTGTCCTGAAAACAACCCGAATGCAGATAAAGTTGTTGCTACAATGATGTCAAATGGTAAAATAAAGGAAAGCAACCAACATGTCCAACAATAGGAGATGTACTTAGTAAACATTTGTAGAGTATTCATAAAAACGAATATTATACATCTACCTACAAGAGTGACCTTAAACATCATGTAGCAACATTGAAATTCTTTAATATGATGTTAAGTAAAAATAAAAAACAAAAACCAAACCAAGCTTTTAAAAAATTTTATACTATGATGACAATTATGTAAAGTGTCCACTGAAACTTAAAGGAAGGAAGTGTGCCAAAATGGTCATTGTATTTTTGTTTACTCTTATAAATGTCCTTCTCATCTCTGCTTCTGAATTTTTCAGTAATGAATTTTATTTTTGAAATTTAAAATGTAAAAGAATAGAACTTCTGAATAATTTATTTATATGTTTAAATTTATTGAAAATTTCAAATCATTTCAGCCTATTTATTAATCAAATACAAGTTGCTGTTTCATATCTACATGTAAAAGAAACTTGTCTGTTTCATGGGTACTATGGGGAAATTATCTTCCTTTAAACTATGCCCTCTAGCCACCAAATTTAGTCTACTGCCCGTTTTTGTAAATAAAATTTTATTGCAACACAACCACATCCATTTATTTTAGGCTGCATTACAACAGCAGAGCTGAATAGATCTTATATATCCTTAGAGCCTACATTACTTAATCTCTGGCAACCCTTGTCATTCGTGGTAGGAAATCCTGTTTGAGCTTTTGGCATGGCCATCTGCCATTAGCCGAATCCATGGACCCAGGCCTTAATATTTTTACTCTGGCATTTATAATATGACTTAGTTTGGTTGGAGGACACTGTACGTTACTAGTAAATTAATAATTCGTCTTTTTAAAAGCAATCCTGACATTTTGGCCTCTGGACACCGCCCCCATCCCAATCAAATAGATTCTGGGTAACTAACTCCCACTCCCATGGTAAATCCACTCTATAGCATTAAAGCAAAGGTCCAGGGTATTGGTATTGTTATTATCCACTCCAACAGATACAATTGAATTCGATTAGCAATATAGCAGGAAGGTTGCTGCTCTAGCGACTGCTTTTGTCTTACCCAAAAGCAATTCAAGTTCATTAAAATCACAATTATCTGACTCTTAATTAGGTGAGATGATAATTTAATTAACAATACCCACTTAATTGTCGATGGCAGAAAATGGAGACAGGCAGTCTCCATGGTGGCTGAGGCAACTTAGCCTGAAATACAGTAGATGGCTTTTTGAGAGCAGCTCGATTAGCTCTGTGCACGGCACTTGACTCTGCTTAGTAAATCTAATTCAGATCAGAAATGGTGATGCTAAAGGATTTATATCAGGAATGCCCAAGATGAAAATCCAAAATCAACTTGCCATTCATTCATTCATTCATTCACTTTCTTCCCCCTCCATTCATTCATTCACTTTCTCTCTCTTCCCCGTCCATTCCTACCCTTCCTTCCTTTTTCCCTTTTTGTCTTCCAACATCTATTAATACCTTATTTTTGTTCTATTAAATATAAAGTGCTTTGTAGGACACCAAGATGGATAAGGCATTATCTTTTTATGGGAAGAGGCCTGGGCAGTCTGAAATTTATGAAAAGGAATGATGATGATAAAGTTGGTAACCACAGTTTACTGAGTCCTTACCGTGCGCAGGGCACTATGCTAAATGTTTTAATCTCATTATCTTATTTTAGTTTCAGAAAATGTTGTAAGGTGTTATCATTTACATTTTACTAATCAAATAACATGTCTAGGGTCACACGACTAATAAAGAGCAGAACCTGCATGCAGCACTGATATGCCTAATCCCTTGCTTTTAAAAATTGGTAAATGGTTCCTCCGCAGCATAGGTCTTAAACCCACAGAATGTCGCACATCCCACAGGGTCCCTATTAAACCTTGGGGCCTTCAGCCCTCATACTGCTCCCTTTAGTATATTCATACCTAGGTGCACCCCTCAAAATTCATACTTCCTTTCAAACTTCCTTTCTTGCTGTTCCAGTCTTCTGTTGTGAGAAGTTGAAGAAAAAATTATTCACTGCACTTGTTAAAAATGCTAAGAAAGACTTTATTACAAGTAGGACACTATGGTAGTAGGCATAGGGACCACTGCAATGGGGTCTTGCAGCGGGGGAGAGAAATATGGCTCAATTCTGACTCCAGCAAGGACAAGTAGGGATTTATAGCAAGGAGCAGGGTGAAAAGTCAGTAGGTAGAAAATTACTAGGAAATATCAGCGATAGAGGGTTTCTGGCTAGACAGAGTTGATAAGATTCTTGTTGAAGGCAGGCCAGGGTGGGGAGTAAGAAGTTTGATTAGATTATTAAGGGTGAGGAATTTTCACTAAATTGGCTAAGCAGGATTCTTGCTAAAAAAAAAAAAAAAAATAGAATACATGGGATATGACGAAGGCCAGAGCCCAAGGTTGGGGCCCAGTCAGAAAGAGGACTCAGAGGAGCCTGGCTCAAGTTATACTGAATGAGTGAATATTTTCCAAAAGTCAAGTGCTCAGCATGACAAGAGTTAGAAGGGTGGGGCTCAAAGCAGTGCGGTTCTGATCCTCCAACACCCAATGACTTCCACATCAGGTCCTCTCTCCCATTCCCTTTGCCTGCCACCTCAGATTACACCTTCTTTCGAGGGGAGACTAGGATTACACTTCAGCACGTCTATCAATCCTGAAGTTGTTGAATATTTGGTTAAAAAAATACACATGTGTATTTTTTCATAAATTGCTTCTATAGTTTACAGCAGATTTTTAAATGGATCTGTGCAAGGTTAATAAAAATATATACAGACTTCTCAAAAGTGTTTTTCAGAGCTGTGACTCACACATCCATGGTGTTTTGTTAAAAAACGTACATTCCTGGGCTCCACTCTAAAATTGCAGGTTCCTAAAATGCCCAGGAGTCAGCATTCTTTTTTTTTTTTTTTTGATTTGGGGTATAACTACTTCACCCAGGCTGTAGTGCAGTGGCATACACGCTCACAGCCACCCCAGCGTCGACCTTCTGGGCTCCAGCAATTTTTCAGCCTCAGTCTTCAGAGTAGCCGGAACTACAGACAGGCACTACCACATCTGGCTATTTTTTATTGTATTGTAGAGATGAGGTCTCGCCAAGTTGCCCGGGCTAATCTCGAAACGCCGGCTCAGGCAATCCACTCGCCTCGGACTCCAAAAGTGCTAGGATTACAGGCTGAGCCATGGAGCCAGGCCAGAACCAGCATTCTTAAACAAATGCCACTTGTTAAGAAACCTCTGGTCTTCAAGGTAGCAGCACCAACTGTGGTGACATTTGAAATCCTGGATTGAAATCCTCCTATTATTTTGCTGGGGCCTAAGCTTGGAAAGTATCCAGTGTCCTGCTGAGGTCTGGGGGAACTGAAGGGGAGGGTGCCGCCGGCTGGGCTTTTGCAGGTGCAAGCTCGGATGGATTTCTCACGTGGCCTTTTCCCTGGAGCTTTATTCTGTCCAGCAAGCCAGCCTAGTTTCCATTGTTCTCAACCACTGTGATTGTTGCCAGTGTGTGGGGAAACGTGAACTCTACAGCTTGTTTTAAACACTGGGACCAGCTTTTATTCTGAGCAGCCCCTAGGGCTCTGTTTGCAAGGCAGACCGGAGGCCTTTGAGGCCAGGGTCACAGTTTCCTCTGTTTGGAGGGCAGAAGGAGCACAGGTTGACCTTTCCCTGGCTTTCTACAGCCTTGTTAATGCCGCGGCTTGTGTGTTTGCTCGTTCTTTACAGTCCCCCAGAGCTCCTTGGGTCGGCTTCAGCACAGGGAATTCTTGACAGTTAAGTGGCTCTTAGGACCACAGGCAGGAAATACCCACACTGGACCAGCCCTCTTGCTTGTAGCATCGGGTTCAAAGCCGATCAGGAGGTTTGTCATAGTGCTGCCCATGGTACACTGCTTTGGGTGATTGACCTCTCTGCCTCAGGTCACAGACAAATTGGTGACACAATAAGACCTCACATTTGACATCCAGCCCAGTAGCTCAGTTAAGGCTTCTCAGCCTCTATTAGACAACTGGTCACTCCACATAGCAGAAAACCTGTCACTTTCTTTTCCTTGGGCCTGCGGGATATAGAAAGGTCCTTTTACTCTCAAACCAACCCTTTCCATCCCTTTTTTCTCTCCCAATCTTATGGACCAGAAAATAGTACCAAGGCTAAAAAAGCATCACAAATTACTCTTGGGTTCTAGTGGGGTTTTTTGGTTTGTTTGCATGTTTTGTTTTTCTGTGTTTTATTTTTTGAGTTAAGGTCTCACTCCGTCGCCAAGGCTGGAGTGCAATGGCAGGATCATGGTTCACTGCAACCTTGACCTCCTGGGCTCAGGTGATCCTTCCACCTCAGCCTCCAGAGTAGCTGAAATTACGAGTACATTCCACCACCCCAGCTAATTTTTAATATTTTTTTTGTAGTGACAAGGTCTCACTATGTTGCCCAGGCTGGTCTTGAACTGGGCTCAAGAGATTCTGCTGTCTCAGCTTCCCAGAGTGCTGGGATTTTAGGCATGCACACCGTGCCTGGCTGGATCCTATTTTTAGGACCAATTCCCTGGAACTTTCTCCCCAAGTTTCTCATGTTCTAAAACAATCATGTAAAGGTCAGCCATTAATATCTTAATGAATATTTATTCCTGGTAAAACTCCATATAAGACAAACTATAATTCCTAAAGATTACACACTTCCTTCTTCCTCACTCCAATTCATTACCAAGTCCTAATAATGTTACTTTCATTTACCTCTTGACTCCATTGACTTTTCTTTGTATCCACAATCCTTGTCCTGGTAAGGTTTTCATCTCCTGAGCCTGAGTGATTGAAATAACCTCCTATTTCTATTTATTTTCACTCCTGTTTGCTCCCCCACCCCCTAACGGTTCATTCTCTACAAAGTAGGTAGAACTATGTTTTCTAAAATGCAAATTTGATTGTCATTCCCAGTTTAGGAGCTTCAGAGAATTTCCAATGCCTCCCTTGTGATAGGGTCCCCAGCAACTCTCCAAGTCCACTTTCCCTGTCTCCTGTGTATTCTGTTACATTTCTAGAAAACACAATGCTACTTCTTTTTCTCTCCCTGGACAATATCTGGATCATTTCTGGTCTCCTAACTGGTTAGGATTCCCTGTTAAATGCTCATAGCATTTTACAGCACTTACCTCCATCTTACATGTTTTTCTTTTTGTAAATTTTTATTTTAAAGATGTGGGGTACAATTCAGGGTGAGGTATACAAATGGTCATTGTACAGGTAAAGTTTGGCCTCACTTTGATACCCACTTCACCTGGTTTAAGACCAGGTACACTTTATTGATGAAGTGTGCCCCTACCACCCCTGGCAGTTTCCCACTACTGTCTACATGTTTTTCATGTGATGTTTCAGTTAGTGCTTGCCTCTTCCCGTCCAATTGTGTCCAGGAGAGCAGAAATGATATTTAGTTATGTCCTCCTTTTCCCCCAATGACCATCCTTGTGCCAGACCCAGAGAGAATGATCAGTCTGTTTTTATTGAATGAACCTAACAAATGAAGAAAAGAGTAAATTTCCTACCTTAAAGAAGTTTACTGTCGGGATTGGAAACATTGAAATCACCCTCTCCTATTCTTGCTAAGCTAACCCTAGGTTTTGTGGGATAAAAAGCCATATATAATAACTCAACTCCCCCTTGGAGGCTTTGTGGGGCCACTAGGTCACCAAGAACTTGCGACTTGTGCTCTGAAACAATTAGTCTGACTTGGGCTGCATTGGATTTTGTTAAAACATGTGCCAATTGCTACGAAAACTGTTTGCATGTAATCAATCTTCAGCCACAGAGAGACGTCGAGTATGGGAGGGCATGTCACGCTGGCTGTTACAGATCCTGACGACTGCTGAGGACTCTTTCCCCCCACACCCCAGAGTCCATAGTCCCTGTCTTCCCTTTCCAAAGTAGGAGTCCTCCTCTTGATGAGCTCATTGTGCAAGTTGTTCTTCTTTTGCTCCCTCAAAATCCAATAGGTCTACGTATTTGGGAACTGGGGTCAGGGAACAATGTGAGGCACATTCCTACCGTGGCCAAGTCCATTTTAAAGGAAGGTTCAGTTACACGAGATGAAGTGGCTTCTCTGTGCCTCATTCTCCCCATCTGCAAAATGGGATGATAGTGGTTTCGACCACTTCAGACCATTAGAAGAATTCGTAGGAATAGTCCACAAAGAGCGGTGGGAACAACACCCAGCACATAGTAGTCACTCAATAATGGTAGTCTTGGTAAAACTTCAATAGGGGGCATCCAAGCCCACTGCTGGTTCTTAGGCTTTGGTTACCAGCCCAGGGGAGCTGTTTAAAAACAAATTCCCTGGCCTCAATGAATCAAAATTACCCCAGGAGCTGTGATTTTAACATTTGTATTAAAACAAAACAAACAAACAAACAAGTCCTCCATTTATTTTAACCATAGGCACAATTTGTCACCATATTACAGTCTCATGGCGACACTTCGGCAGCAGGGTCTTAACCTTTTCATATTCAGGTTCTTCCCCTTTACTTAATGTTGCATCTGGCTCTATTATTGTTTTATATCAGGTTGAGAGGGAAACTCTTGGCAACTCCAATGCTTATCTTAGAGTTCATTTGAATTTCTTAAATAAATATATTGCCATTAGTCAAACAAAACAATAACTTTCATCTCTGCCTGTTTACTTTGTGTCTTTGTCTATATGTAAACATGTACTTAAAATATAATTCATGCTGCTTAATATTAATTCATTTATTATTTAAATTTTATTTATTTATCAATCTGTCTAGCTTCTTATTTTATAAGTATGCTTCTGTGTTCCCAGCTTAGCTAGGAAATTTTAGTTGTAGTTATTACATAAAATTCCAGTGACTACATATATATAAATATAAATTAAATGAACTTTATCCCTATTTTTGGATATTTAGGTTGCTTGCGCATTTTTTCACTGTTATAAGTAATGCTGGAATGTGTATTTTTAAACATATGGCCATTCTATACTTAGGAATTTTACTTTGAGTCCATTCCCAGGTTTGTTATTACTGAGTTAAACGTGTGAACTCTTTTTATTGTTCTGGCGATCTGTTGCCAAGTTATTTTCTGAATAAGTAATGCCAAAATATACTCTGCCAACTAGTAATTAATGACAGTTTCATAGCCTCCTTGCCAGCATTGAGAATTAACATTTTATTTTATATTTTTACTAATTTAATTGTTACATGTGGCACTTCCTTGTTGCTTTATTTGCATTTTAAAGTGTACTTTGTACATATATATGCTCCTTGTATACTACACCAACTGCTCGTGTGGTAGTATAACCACCAATTCAATACATGTAGTTTTTTGTTTTTCAGAATAACTTTATAAGGTTTATGTCAGGAATTGCCTCAGGTAAAGGGAATACCACTGCTGTTCTCTCCTTAGCCAGCTGTTTTCTGTTAAAAGACCTGAGGGCTGAGGCTGGCAAGATGCTGATACAACCAGGGAAATGGGGCCAACAGGCCTCTCTGTCGCCCAGCCCTAAGCCTGGCTTAGGCCTCGGGACATTGACTTCCCCCGCTCTCCTCTTAGACCCATATATCAGCCTTTTTCTCATTCAACATCTGCATCAGCCCTCACTTGGGTACAGAGAGCTCTTCACATTTCTCATTTCTCTCATTAGTTGATTCATACTTTATTAAATCAACAAATATTTTTTGAGCACTTACCAGATGCAGGCAATGTACTGGTGCAGGGACTACAAGAGTGAGGGGAAACTTTTGATGACAAAACAGAGTCAATCTTCCTGGATCTCATAACCCATCAGGAGAGAAAGACATTTATCAAGTTGTCACACACAACTGTGTGTCAATCACTCTGTCTTAACCCTCTGGGGATCTTTGTCAGGTGAGCCTTTTTCTGCCTCTGAGTGTTTGTGCATGCTGCCCTTGTGCCTGGGGTTCTCCCTCTCCCACTCCCCTCAACTGTGCTTAGATGTCACCTTTTCAGGGAAACCTTCTCTGGGAACCATGACCAGGATACTACTGGCTTTTCTTCACACCAGCGCTCCTTTCCCATCTCCATTGCCCTCCATAGCACTTGTCACCAGCCAGTATGTGACTGATGTTCCTGTTTGTCTCTTCCTTTCACTAAATGTAAGACCCTTGAGTTCAGGAGCTCTGTCTGTTTTGTTCACTGCTACCAGTGGTGCCTGGCATGGAGGCGCCTCCTAATAAAAGTCTA
Organism: Tarsius wallacei; assembly: GCA_963574415.1. Classification (NCBI taxonomy): domain Eukaryota; kingdom Metazoa; phylum Chordata; class Mammalia; order Primates; family Tarsiidae; genus Tarsius; species Tarsius wallacei. The sequence continues at coordinate 43,186 of CAUYQG010247960.1, forward strand.
CTGAATGAAACAGTGAATGAATACATGGCTTTTATTCTGATTCTCTCTTAAGGAAGAGGCCCTTGGATAATTTGTATGAACACTTGTTAGCAGCAGTTGACTGGAGATGGAGGAGAGGGGAACAGGAAACGGGGTTGGGGGGATCCATTTTTCCCAGGGCCCTGGGCATACTCCTATTCCTTGCAACAGGACTAGCAAGAGCATCTGGGGTCTAAGACTTTGGGACTTCCTGGAGGGGAACCCTGGGCTCCTCTGGCAGTGATCCCACCCCATAACCAGTCAGACAGGGACTGCCATTGCTTTCTGGAGATGCTGAAAGATGCCTCCTGGAGCCAGAAACTTAGTCGGCCAGGAAGGCTGCGATTTCCTGTCTGCACAATTAACATCATTATGGAGGTGTAATCTCCCTAATTAGTTTATTTCATCTAGATTTGATTGAAGGCTTTTCTCATCTGCCTCTGTGGCCTCCCTCTACCTAAGGCTTATGAATAATAGGAAGCAAGATGCATGTCTGACTCGGCTCTCTCCTAAAGAGACCAGCCTATAAATAAAACATATGGGCCTTCTGGGGAGGGGACGGCTCCAGGGGCTGTGAGCGGGAGCCCATTGATTTATGGAGACAGGAGAGTGTTTTCTTAAGTAAGGCAGGGAGTGATTTCTCCCCTGGACCTGGGCCCCAGAGCTGGGCTTCCCTGTGAGAGCAGCTGACCTGGACATAGCACTGATGATGAGTAGGGAGGGCGGGTAAGTGTATGGCTGAGGCTCTAGCACCTTGGCCCAGTCTCTTGTTTATACTTTTTTATAACCAGACTTCTCTGAAAAGAAAGAAGGATAGTTTATGCTTTAGTCTTTTGCTAACAGGTTCTAACAGATCTTCATGGTTTCATGTAATTAACTAACAATTTCAATAATTTTTCTGCAACACAGAGAGAATGAGTCCATAACCAGTTCTGTCCTTGACTTGACCAGGCTTCAGCTCCTTATATATATAATAAAGATTGAACAGATGATATCAACTGCTCTCTTCAATGGCAGATATTACCAATCAATCATAGTTGCAGACCCAAAGGGGAACCTTTCCGCGATAGTGCCCACAAACCTTTTTTAGTGGATGAAGATTGGTACAGGAGAATCGAAACTTATTCCCCGTCCTCATGGGATCAGTAGTCTTTTTCAACCTTAAGATATTCTCTGAATATGGCTAGATAAAGAAAAACAAAAACACACATCCAAGTCAACTATCTCCCCTCAGAGATCAGATAATTGTTGGGAAACCACAGACTGATTCCAACACAGCTGCTATTGCTGAGAATTTCCAGGGATGGCTTCATCCGAATGGCATTTGCTTGGTAATATACAGCAGTGGTTTGGTTTTTGGAAACTGCCTAATGACGGCACAGGTAAAACTCTGAAGGTACCAGCAAATGTCAAGCTCATTGAAAATAGTTGAGGTTACACATTCCCATCAAAAGTGAAGCAAATAAATTTTACTGTTTATATGGTTTTGTTCTATTTACACAACTGAAGCCTATACAGCAATAAGAATGAACAATCTACAGCCACACACATAAATGAGGATGGATCTGATGATGGGGATAGTGTTAACTGACAAAGACAAGCATAAAAGAGGTTCTACTGTGTGGTTCCATTTAAATGAAACACAACAACAGGCAAAACTACTCCATGGTATTGACAAAAGATGCCAAAATTTGTAAAATATTTATGATAGTTTATTCTGAGCCAAGTGTGAGTAACGTTAGGCCCATGACACTCATTCTCAGTAGGTCCTGAGAATAAGTGCCTGCTTGGTTGAATTGTAACTTGGTTATATACATTTAGGAGGCCAGAAGTAATAGAAAACCATAAATCAATATATGTGGGATTTACATTGGTTGGGTCCAGAAAGGAGAGGTATCTCTAAGAGTGCATGGGTGGTGCTTGCAGGTTATAGGTGAATTCAAAGACTTCCTGACTGGCAATTAGTTAGCAAGAGCTATCTAAAAATTTGAAAGCAGTAAAGGAAATGGGTCGCTTGAGGAATGATAAGGGAGTCAAGTTTCTTGATATGTAAATGAAGTTTCACAGGTGACAGACTTCAGAGAGAATAACTAAGTGTCTTAAAAGGTGCCTGGAGTCCCCAAAAGACAGCTTTAAAGGGTCATAAAATACTTTGATTTTCATTCTTTATCTATGTGATGTTATGCCAGAGGCAGGTTGGAAAGTAAACTACATTTTGTAGCTAATAAGAAGTCTGTCTCTCCAGGCCTCTTAGTTAGGAATTTTGCAAGGTAAAGAGAAAGGTCAGGGTTTAGTCCTCAGCGGTGTTAGATATCAGAACAACTTGCTCTGAGTGAGGTAGTGACTGGGAGAGGATGCGAGGAAGACTTTTGAGAGATGGCCATGTTTGTTGTTGTTGACCGGGTGTTGGTTTATGATTGTACTCAGTTTGGAAAAAGAGCACTTCCATAAAAAGTTTGGAAAGGGTTAGGGTCTGGAGAGACATATCTGCCAGTGAAAATTCCCACCATCCTGGGTCCCTGTCCCTGCTCTATGTGGCTTACAGCTGTGTCCTCTCAGCTCATCAAATGTCCAGGTGGGCCTTCAATATGTTGAGAAGCGGAATGACAAAGTGGCAAAATAATTGGAGGATTCAATGTCAGGGTTTGTGCATGTAGGATGTGTGACTTCAAGCAAGCCTCAAGCTTCTGAGAGCTTTCGTGTCCTCATCTAGGCCTGGTGAGGGGCCCCTTTTCATCTCTCACCTCCTTCCTCTAGGTCAGCCTTACTGCATCACGGGGTAGGGAGGTGGAGACTGTGAGCGTGTGGCTTCCGCCGGCTCTGTGCAGAACAGAGCTTTGGGCAGCGATTCTACATTTATCTGTTCTCTAAGGGAGGATGACTATAAAGTCATGGCAGCATATGGACTTCACAGCAACTTGGGTGGATTTAGAGTTGATCATATTCAGTGATCTATCACAGAAAAAAGAAGAGAGTAGCATATCTTCTCACTCCTAAATGGACCTTGAACAATGATCATACTACTATAAGAAAGGGATTGGCAGTAGTGGGAAACTGCCAGGGGAGGGGGGCGGTGGGATTGGCAGTTTAGGGAAACTGCCAGGGGAAAGAGGGGCATACCTCATCAACAAAGGTACCTGCATAATGAACATTTGTATACCTAACCCTGAATTGTACCCCACATCTTTAAAATAAAATAAAAAATAAAAAAATAAAAAAGTCATGGCAGGCCCAGAGTCCCTTATTCAAGTCCCCAAACAAATGAGACAAACTAGGGAAGTCTCCAAAGCCAGACCTTCCCCCACAAAACTGTGGTTAACTTGCGACAAGAAGGGATATCTCCTTTTACACATGAAGCCAGTGTCATCAAAACTTTGGGGACAGGGTTATGTGTGCTGTCTAAAAATTCATTGGTGCCTTCCATATCATAAATTTGTCTAAAGTGTGCTTGATAGAAATGTTTGCCAAACAAACAAAAAATCTCTATTGAAAGTGGGGAAAAAAAAATGTCTTGGTCCCAGAAACCCAAGGGGTTAATTCTCCCGTGGCTGAGGAAATGCCAACAAGCCTTTGGCAACCTTTTCCTTCTTTATATAACAACACTTTCAAGTGCTGGAGCTGAGATCGTCCAGTAATGCTTTTAATTTGTGTGCGGTTGGGAAGAGGCCAGGATTTAATCGAAATTGTTAGAATGGCTTTGCTTGGAGTAGCTGAGTGCTTGCAGTAGGGCTGGGAGGCAAGGTAGCATTGGGATAATTAAAAGAAATACCTAAGGTCATCATCATTGCTTGAGTTATTCCAGATACCAAGTTTCAGAGTAAAAAGGATGGAATTACATAGCATTTTTGCAGCTGAAATAAAATTTGTACACAGTTACTTTTCTATTACACGTCAATTTTCTCTCTTCCCATTCACCTAATAAAAGGAACTGGGGCTCCATGTTTTCTTAACGGGGTGGGGGCTGAACCCTGGAAACTGGCTGTTCCTTAGCTAGTCCAGGTGCTTGAGGTTCCTATTCTTATCCTGCTCTGGACTGTGGGTGGTCTGGACTGGCTTACTCTCCTGAATTACACACAGTACACAGCTGTGCAGAGAATATTCCTCTTGCTGTACCTTCCCGAGCTAACAGGACAGCATGAGCTCCAAGTCTTACCCTCCAGAGCATCGTCTTTGAGCAAAATGCAAAAAAACGGTCACAGGCATTGCGATTTCTATACCTGTCCTTATTCCCATTCTCTTTCTAAGGAGAACCATGTGCCTCAAGGCCCCACACAACATATGGTCAAAATTAGGAATCATGTCCCCAAAAGACTGAATAATTCAAGTAAAAAAGAGCACATCTGTGAAGCAGAGATATTCACCTGACTTATTTATATGTTATAAACACTTACATGTGTCACAGGGGACCAAGCATATGTCAGGCCAGTTATTCTCTCAATCAACAAGGGTTCATTTACCTCTACCAATCATTCATTCTTTTTTTTCCAATACTGCAAAACCCTGTGCTAAATTCTATGGTGAAGACGAGAAAGAGGTGAGTGAGGCTCCTATTCTGAAGTTCAGCAGTGAACATAGGATAATGAGTCAGTTCTCACATGTGGTCAGGGCTGGTGTTTATTCCATGCAATTGGGCCAATGGGGAAGTTCTGTCACCAAAGGCAATGAGTTTCAGCACCTCTGAGATCAAGAGTAAAAGTCTTAGCAGTTTCTCCAAGGCACAAGAGAGACCAGTCTTATTTTGTTTTTCAATTTCAGCTCTCTAAGAAAGCAGAGCCATTGCTGACATTAGGTGGCAAAGAGCTGGACTGTGATGGTATCTTGGAACAGGTGTGACCACAATATGTGGCAGAACTAAGACTCTTACTTAGGTCTGCCTGAGGCCAGGGCCCACACTCAAGACCCACAAAATGAGAAGTCAATAAGTAAGCCAATGAGACAATGGTTTCAAGAAGTCAAAAGAGGATGATTTAAGGAGAACAAATAAATATATATAAAGAAGGAGAAGGACCCTGAAGAGAGGGAGATTCACAAAGGAGGAGATAATTGAGGGTAAAAGTCCCAAAGGAAGAAGCAGGTTATAGAATCAAGAGAACCAGTTAGCTTTGGCAAAGGGGACTTTTTCCTTTAGGCTGGCTTGAAAGATTGGTGAAAGTTTGGGATACATTTTGGAGTAGGGAGCCATACATGAGATTGAGGGAAGGTATGATGGAAGAGTTTTCACCATTGTCACTTTGAGTTCTACAGTTGGGAGACTATCAGTTATCTATTGTTACACACCCAGCCACTCCATGAAATAGTGGCTTACAACAACAATTTATCATTTCCTCTCCTGCAGCTGTAGCTAGCTGGTGGTCAGCTGAGATGGCTACAAAGTTGGGTCTTTCTCTCTCTCTGTTCTCTTCTATCCTGGTTTTTTTCATTTCATGAGCGTCTGGTGGATTGAAGGGGAAAGAGTGGAAGTTACAAAATCTCTCAAATCCTGAACCCTGGAGTGTGCACAATGTCACTTCTGCTTTATTTTATCAATCAAATCAAATTATGAGGCCAGCTCATATTCAAGGTGATAGATACTTAGATTCTTTGAAGGAGCTGCAAAGTGCCATTTTATGGGGCATGGGGTTAGGTATTTCCTGAGGTCTCCTCTCAAATAAATATACTGCTTTTCCCTCAAGATTTGCTTCTGAGAGAACCCACAGTAAGACATCTTCAAAAATAGACATGACTTCTGACCTCTGGCTTTCCTCCTTGACCATAAATGATGCTCATTGCTTAGATTCTATTTTATCCAGAAGATCTGAGTGAATTCCTGGCTTGGTCCAGGTTAGTTCCTGAAACCCTGTCTAGACTGGCCCATGTGTCTGATGTCTCCTTCAGCACTGGTTAGTCCTGTGAATGGGCACTAGACCTCTAGGAGACAGTAGTTCTGGAGGACACAATGCATTTGGGGGTAGGCAGACCACCAACTAGAAAAACTAGAGGGAATAAAGATAGATACCTGGTCCCTGAGTGTGAGAGCAGAGGGCCTCAGCAGCCATGGGGATTAGTGGTCCAGTGTGTTTTTCTGAACAGCCCCTGTCCTGGAGGGAGAACCACACTCACAGAGCACTTGGTCTCACTTACCTTGACCAACTAGCAGAGGATGGCCCAACCCACAGAGTTCTGTACTGGAATCAGGTGTCACCATTCTTTCACCTGCTCTCACTTCTCACCTCTTTCTCCAACCACTTTTTTTCCTTCCTCAGAAAAGCAGAAACCAGCATTCTCTGCTTCCAAAACATACTTTCAATGTCTGTGCTGCTTTGGCTGTGAATTACATCACAGTACCCTGTCACCATTTCTCCCAGGTACCTCTAGCAAACTCACTTTCCCAAATGCCATTTTCTTTTCAGTCACTCCCTTTGCAAAATCTGCCATGGCTCCTTAATGCTTAAAGGGTGAGGGTTGAACTTCTTTGCTTGGTATTTAAGGGTTTCTACCATCTGCATCTACCTTATCAAGTTCCAGGGAGACATATCCATCTGACCTTGATAAGCAGGATTCCCTGGTATCTCTGGATACTACATGGTCATCTCCTTGTCCCAACTTTTGTTCATGTTGCTTCATTATCTTGAATTTCCTTTTGCTTTTATTCTCAATTGGTAGCCTAAACACATGTCAAATCCCAGGACAGATTTCCACACTAGGGGAGTGTGGAAGAAAGAAGAGAGAAGAAAGAATTATTTATAGATGGTCCTAGGGGAAATCTTAAATTAATTTACATAGAAAGATGGCTAAATAAGATAAAATAATAATATAACATTAAATTTAATTAAACAATTTTCTCACATTATACAGCTAAATACATTCTAGGTATATTAAAACACTATACATTGCAATGAATAAAAACACAAAGTTTGCAAATAAAATATAGGTAAATGTTTTATTCTTTGTTATTTTTTTTTTAAGCCACAGAATCTTACTCTGTTCCCCATCCAGGCTGAGGTGCAGTGGTGCAATCATAGCTCACCCACCTCAAACTCCTGAGCTCAAGTGATCCTCTCACTTCAGCCCCCTGAGTAGCTAGGATTCCAGGTGTATGCAACCATGCCAGGTTAATTTTTTTGTAGAAATGGGGTCTTGCTATGTTGCCCAGGCTGGTCTTGATCTTCTGATCTCAAACTATCCCTCCCTCTTTGGGCTTTCAAAGTGCTGGGATTTACAGGCATGAGGCATTGTACCTGGCTGGTAAATGTTTTTTGAAGTTCCTAAAAGGAAATAAAATTTCTGAAATGAAGAAAGACAGGCAGAAAGAGATTAGCAGAGTGATCATGGATAAACTAAGTCAAATAGAAAACTGCAAATTAGTAAAATGTTTACACTAAACATGGCAGTTTTATCTTTTCTATATATTCACAAGAAATCATTAAAGTGTAACTAAAACCAAAAGAAAACATTAATAAATATTTTGCTGTGGAGGAAATACAATTAGACAAAATATTTCAAAATAATGCATATTAAAGTAGTTAGATTCTTTTTTATATCAAATTGGCAAAGTAAAATAATAATAGTAATACTGATAAATTATGGCAAAAGTGCACTGACATAAATATGCCACATAATATTAATGAACAAAACATCTTAGAAATGAACCCAACAGGCCAGGGATGGTGACTTGTGCCTGCACTCCCAGCACTTTCAGAGGCCAAGGTGGGAGGGTCATTTGAGGCCAGGAGTTTGAGAAATCAACTCAACAATTGTCAAGAAGTCTGAAAAATGATTATACAATTTTAACCATTAAGCTCATCTGAGTAAAAGTATCCTAAGCTATGTTTATACTAGTGAACATCTGAAAACTGACTAACTTTGCACAAAAGGAGAATGATTAAATAAATATATCTAAAGGGTAAAATTTTCTTAAACTATTAAAATACTAGTCTCCATAAATTTTGATAGCAAGGAAATTAGTCCAGATTTAATAAAAGGTAAAAAGAAAAAAGCAGGACAGAAATCTTCACATAGCTCATTATCCCAAATATGCAAAAATAGACACACACACACACACACACACACACACACACACACACACGCTGAAAGAATGCATACTAAAAGGAAATCCACCAAAAATGATTTTTATTTATTTATTTATTTTATTATTATTATTTTTTGAGTTGGAGTCTCACTCTGTCGCCCAGACTGGAGTGCAGTGGCTGCTGCCAGCCACCACAGCCTCGATCTGCTGGGTTCTGGCGATCCTTCCACCTCAGCCTTCCAAGTAGCTGGAATAACAGGTGCACCCTACCATGCCCGGCTAATTTTTTTTGATTTATTGTAAAGATGAGGTCTCGCCAAGTTGCCCAGGCAGGTCTCGAACCCACGGGCAGGCAATCCACTCACCTCAGCCTCCCAAGGCGCAGGATTACAGGCTGAGCCACTGAGCCTGGCTATGGTTATTACTTAATTTGAGTATAATTATGAGCTATTTTTATTTTATTCTTTACTAATTTTCTATATTTTTTTCAAATTTTCATTAGAAGTTCATATTACTTTAGAATCAGAAGTAAAAGAAAGAAATACTATAAAATTTCAGATTAATTTCAGTCACAATGATATCAGCATTCTTTAAACTCCTTTATCCCGCCCTCTGTACACCTTCTATCTAAGTAAGTATTCATTTTACCATTTCTTTGACAGCACTTACTCTTGTCTCTTCCAACTAGACAGTGGTTTATTGGAAAGAAGAGACCATGTCAAGGGGTCAATCCACTAATCTTTCCAAGGCTCCACTCCAGGGACTATTGATAGAGAACTGATAGGGCTGCTTAAAAGTTAGGTGACACAATTATTATAAAGAACTGTTCACAGTGCCTGGCACATAGCAGGCACTCAAGTAAAAACAAAGGTGTTAGGGTCAGACTGACAAGGGTTCAGTTTCTGACTCAGAGATGTATTAGTGACAAGATTTTGGAAAAGCTCCTTGATTTTGCTGAACCTTACTTTCACCTGTTAAGTGAGAGTCACAATAGCTATTGTTAGCAAGCTGTCATGATGTGGCATGTCAAGAGTATTCAGTTTAGCCACTGGTCACAAGAAGCACTTGAGCAGTAGTGGTAGCAGCATTGTTAGTAGTGGTTTTCTTCCCCTTCTTCCCTTATCTGAGTGGTAAACTTTTTGAGCTCTCAGGTTCTTTATTAGATCCTGTGCCTTGTCCCTTTCTCAGACCAGCACTCATAGCTGACACTCAGTTAGGCATCTTTCATTTAGGAGATGAAACATGACAAATTATTCCTCAGTATTAATGCCAAACCAGCATTTTGTTGATGAATCAGAGGCTTCTGAGGGAGCAGCTAGTGGGTCTGTGGTTTCTGTCAGTCCTCTGAATTAGATGAGAGTGGCCAATGTGTGGCAGCAATGAGCTAAGACACCTGAGTGCCTAATATAGAGAACAGGAATTTTGCTGGATGAACCCTAGGATTGGAATATTCTTTTACAGCACTCTATGTTTATATTTTCTATTTAAATTACCATAAAGAATAAAGATCTGATGCCATGCCTGCATTCCATGATATGTTCCAGGAGGGAAGGAATTTTGTTTTCTCTTCTTAATTATCCAACAAGTGTTTTTGTTTAACATCTGTCTATATCATTCTATCTATCTATCTATCTATCTATCTATCTATCATCTATCTATGTTTGCCAGAAACATTGCCATATGTTGACTATACAGTGGTGAACAAAATAATTATGACCTTGCAATCACAAACTTAAACTCTAGTGGAAAGAGGGTAATTTAATAAATAAGTACACAAATAAGAATATAATTGTAACATGATGATTGCTTTTTTATAAAAGACAAGAACAAACTGTCACAAGAGAATAGAGTTGTGGTGGTCGGGTAATCTTGGGCTTAAGGAAGGCCTATTTGAAGATGTGGCATTTATTTTGAGGTTGAGTTTGAACAGTTTTGTCTAGAAGGGGATGACTTATTCAATACTGTATCTTGGGCTACCACCAATAGCACTATTCAAGAGGATACAACCCTAGATCCTTCAGTGAAAAGATTTGAAGAAAGTGACTCTTTGGGTAGGAAACCAGAGAAGAAGCTGAGAAAGGCACACTGATTCAAGAAGGAAAAATCTTGGCACATCTGCTAAAAGCTGAAGGATATGTGGAAGAAGAAAGGAGTGCTTAAGACACAGATTTTAGTCCCCAGCAGGGGCCACAAGTCATGAACTGGTTATGGTGGTTGGTTTTTGAGAACAGACCTCACACAAAGCTCTGCTGGTTTATGGTTTGTCTCAGCTTGGTGACATATCCAGAAAACAAAAGAAACAAAATAAAGAAATAAAAGCAGAAAAGGAAAACACTGTGTGGCATCCAGATGCAAATGTCCAGCAATTTACATCTTTTCTACAGTTGCCCCCAGATGCCAATGGGAACCACATTGCGTGACTCACATTCTTTTCTATCCATTGTCTTAGTCAGCTTGAGCTTCAAAAACAAAATACTATAGACTGGGTGGCTTAAACAACATAAACTTATTTTCTCACAGTTTGGGAGGCTGGTAGTCCAAGAACAAATTTCTGGCTGATTCCTTTTCTGGTGAGGTCTCTCTCCCTGACTTACAGACGGTTACCTTCTTAATATGTTCTTACATGGCCTTCCCTTGGTTCATATGCAGTGTGTGTGTAGGGGGTGGGGTAGGGAAGGGAGAGAGAGAGAGAGAGCCCCCAGTCTTATGATTTCATTTAACTTTAATTATTTCTTTAGAGGACCAATCTCCAAATACAGCCACATTAAAAGTAAGTTCCTCAGCATATGCATTTTGGAGAGGTACAAATATTCAATCCATAACACCCATCTATGTCCTAAAGTTTCCACTAATCACTGCAAGATAGTTTGGTCTAGTCAACCAACTAGACTGTCTCTCCATGTCTCTCCTTTTCTCAAAATTCATTCTGAATTACTTCAAGACTCTCCACCTTCCAAACACACTACTCTTTCACCATCTAGCCTTCATCCTGTGAACTGTGATCCGAACTTCCCTTTCTAATGTAGATACACCTGACATCTCTGAACTTTTTCCTCAGATCTCCCCTCTACCTATTGGTCAGAATAAACATCAAAATTCAGATCTGGTGGTTTCTTGTATAACAAAGGACACTTTCCTTCAACAAGCAAGAGTGGCTCATGACAACTCATATTTTAGTATTTTTCATTCACTATCCTTGCTTTGCCATGCTTTCTTTGACTCCTTGTCACATGACTTAGTTGCACCCGACAGCATCTAGGTGACTCAGAAACAAAGAGTGTTGCCGCCACCATAGGTCTCAAGAGTGCCTTTAGCACCCATGAAGCTCCACATTTCCAACCAAAGGAACTGGAATTTTTTATTTGTGTCAACTAGCCATTTTTCTTTCCATGATGGGCACAGCCCTCTCTTTTGTCCAGAATAAAAGTATTAAATTTTTTCTCATAACTTGAGGCCAACTCTTTTGTCAGCAACAGCAGCTACTTAATTATTCTCCCCTATAAGGTAGGTTCAAATACTCCACCAATGGATAGTAGAGGAAAAAACCATTAGGAAATCAATTCTCACTTAACTGAAGATTCCTCCTTCAAATAAGAACAACATGGGGTTTCTCACTTCTGTTGCCCCACATCCTGGGTAATAGCTGCATTTTTGCCTGTTTGGGTTTTTCTAGGTAGATAAGATGTCCCCAGCACAGAGCATGCTGACCCTTTAGGGTCTCAGAGAGTCAAGAAAGGCAATAACGTGGGTGATAAATCCACTAAGGTGTTGAGAAAGTTGTCCAACCAAAAGATAATGAGAAATAGTGCTCAGAAATGAGATACCTAAATGAAACTGTAACTTGTTGGTCTCTCCTCTTGAAGGCAATTTAAAGTAACCTGTTTCCTAGGGCTGCTTATTTATCTTAAGCATCTGCTAGTGCCTACAGTATATTGGGATTCTTGGAAAGTGCTGAGCCAAGGTCCCCACCATCTGCTAAGACAAATTCGAGTTCCTTCAAGTTGTGGGTACCACATTGGGACCCTGACACTCCAAGAATAATAACCAGAATAAGAACTCATCTAGAAACCTCCGTAGCAGAGGAATAATTGAAAGTCTTGAGAGCATTTTGTTTTGAGAAAGGAAAGTTCAGAGATATGAGGGCTGTCTTCAAAACTCTGAATGGTCTAGTCTTTCTTTGAATTGCTGAAATGGGCAGAACTAGGGTGCTCCACACAAGGGGACAGATTAATGAAGGGACTGTTAACAGTGCTGCTTAGAAAAGTTTAGGATTATGTTTAAGGAGGCTGTATTAGAGGAAATTCACATCTCAAGACCCTAAAGGTCTCTAGTATTATACCCCCAAGCAAGTTTTTTCACCTATCTACCTCTCTCTCTCATCACCTATCTATCTAATCACTGTATCAACTGAACAGCAAACCCCAATTCAACAAACATTCTCAGAAGAGATCCCCGAGAACTCGCTAGTGTAGTATTTGGAGAAATTAGGCTATGTTATCATCTACTTAAAAACTTTAGTTGCCCCTGTTTTCTGTAAGTTGAAATTGAGAACTCTTGGAAGGAAATGCAATGTCTGTCCCTTACAATCCAGTCCCAGTCTACCCTTCTGTCTCAAGCCCTTCCTTTTCTCACCTACTAGATCTCTCTATACTGCAGGCACAGTAATATTATAGTACTTCCCAATAATGCTATACCTTTCCCCATCAGCTTATCTCTGCTCGTCCTATCTTTCTGCCTCAAAACCTTTTCTTCCATCTTTTTGGGGAAATATTATTCATCCTTTAAGATACTAAATTTGCAGGTCTTCCCTCTGTGCACCCAGAACACCTCATGTTTCCATTTTGACAATCTTCATTATATTATACAGTAAATTTATGTTTGTGTATCTTGTCTCTTCTACCAGAATAAAATGCAACTCAAGAGTAATTATGATGTCTTACTATCTGGGAAAAATTATCTTGATAAGACCTGTTTGAAGGAGTCAACATTGCTTATAGCATGTTCATGCCCAGACAAACATGAATAAAAATTAGTTTGTCTGATGAGTTACACAGTTGGGAATAAAATATAAGAGAGTTAAATACCACATAGAGGAGTGAAAAGGGCTTTAGATTTGTTGTAGGGGTATTGACTATAGTTGCCATGATAGATCGAGAGCTGCGAAAGAGCACTGGGTGCCTCATAAAGACTTGGAGGTGAGGATGAAAAATAGCAGCTACCATTTAATTAAGAAAAACAGACGCCCAATTAAGTGCTTTTGCAGATATTGTCTTGTTTAATGCTTACAACAATACAATGAGGTCAGAACTACCTGTGTGTTTGAAAGTAGAAGATGAAGACCAACAGATTCTATTTGTAAGGCCACACAACTAGTGCCGGTACCTGGATTAAAACTAAGATCAGACAAGAAATGCCATTTTTTTCAGCACTTTATAATAATGTCTCCTTAGATAAACCAAGATAGCTTCAGGAATGTACCTCTTGAATGAACCTGTATGTTAGTTATTTATTGCTGTATAACAAGTTACACCACAACGCAGTGCCTTTTTTTTTTTTTTGAGTTGAAATTTCACTCTGTCACCCAGACTGGAGTGCAGTGGCTGCTCCCGGCCACCACAGCCTCAACCTGCTGTGCTCCGGCTATCCTTCCGCCTCAGCCTTCCAAGTAGCTGGAACTACAGGTGCGCGCTACCACACCCGGCTAATTTTTTGATTTATTGTAGAGATGAAGTCTCACCAAGTTGCCCAGGCGAGTCTCGAACCCGCGGGCTCAGGCAATCCACTCACCTCAGCCTCCCAAAGCGCAGGATTATAGGCTGAGCCACTGAGCCTGGCTACAACGCAGTGTCTTAAAACAACAACGAAAAGCGTTTATAATCTCACAGTTTCTGTGTGGCAGGTTTCTGGGTACAGCTTAACTGAGTGCCTCTGCTTCAAGGTCTCTTATGAGGTTTCAGTCATTCTGGGACTGGGGTTATGGTCTCATCTCAGGTCTCTACCAAGGAAGATCCACTCCCATGCTCTCACATGGCTGTTGGCGAGTTTCGTTTCCTCACTGACTGTTGGTCACTGACCTCAGCTCTTTGTCACATGGGCTTCATCTCAGAAATGACATCCCATCACTACTATTTGTTAAAAACGAGTCCTGAAGTTCACACTCCAAGGGGAGGATTGTGCAAGGTAGGAATAATGGGAGGCTGGGATTATGGGAACCATTTTAGAGGCTGCCTCCCACCCCCTGCAATGCTTGCTGTGCTTAGAAATGGCAGAGTATTCAGGGGAGGGGATGTGAAAGTGAGGCTGTCATCAGCCACTGGAGACCCGAAGGGTATGAGCAACCCACAGTCTGAGAAAGAAGACTTTCCTCATTTGTTAGCAATGATTGAAAAGGGCTGCACCTTGCAAGGACTCCAGAGACAGGCAAGGTGGGGACGCTCAGTCCCATTTTCAGGTATGCAAACTCAGGCTCAGAGAAGTCAAGGTATAGTCTTCTGCTATTGAGGATACAAGGACTCTCAGATGAAATGCCAACTGGAGATGTGCTGGCAGTCAAAGAGAAAAGAATATGATATTGGGATATATGACAAGAAATGTGTATTTGGTCTCTGCCTCCAGTTCCTGAGACAGAGCTTCTAAAATCCTTGTAGACAGATGTGCTAGAGTGCTAGAAGGATCTCTTGTTCTAATATTTAGTTTTGGAACCCAGCTCCTAACAACAGAGTTCCTAAGACCTTTGGGATTTCCCGAGTAATAGGAACACCTAATACAGAACTCCTAAATGCCTTGAAAATTTTCAAGTGATACAGACTTTTTTTTTTGTTCTAATGGGGTGACTTTTGGTGGGCTTCTGGATAGCCTCCGGATGGGAGCTGGTTGCCAGGGGAACCAATCATGTGATTAGAGGGCTGGAATCTTCAGCTCACTCTTGACCTCTGGTAAGAAAGAGGGGCCTATGCTGTAATCAAACATACTTATGTAAAATGAAGCTTTTATAAAAACCAAAAGGGTGTGTCTTGGACAGCTTCTGAATTGCTGAATATGTGGCCGTGCCTGGGGAGGGCATGGAAGCTCAGAGCGCTTCTCCCAGAGTTCGATATAAACACCTCTTCCATCTGCTTGCTTATCTATATCCTTTGTAATACCACTTAAAATTCATGGGTAAACGTAAATTGGCTCCCCGAGTTCTGTTAGCCACTCTAGAAACTTAATTGAACCTTAGGAGGGGGTCACAGTCCACATCTTTATAATAAAACAAAGTGAAAAAAGAAAGAAAGTAAAGTTAACAACCTACTACTTGTGACTGACATCTAAATTGAGGACAGTCTTGTGGACTGAGTCCTCAACTTGTAGGATCTGATGCTGTCTCCAGGTACATAGTGTCAGAATTGAAATGAAATGTAGGACACCCAGGTGGTGCCTGCTGGAGAATTGCTTGGTGTGTAGGAAAATACCTACACACATTTTGGTGACTAGAGGTGACATGTTCTGTACTGTGTTGAGTGTGTGACAATAGGAAAAACAGTTTGATTTTCCCTATTTATTATACTACTTTCTCCCCCTATCTCAAACAAGGAAGAAGGACAGAAAAGTTCTTATGTTGGGGAAAGATGGCACATGACAAGGCCCAACATCTCTGACTTCTTCTGTCTTGGGTTCCTCACTTGACATTTATCTGCGAGATATTTGGAATTCCCTTGCTTAGGGTTTGTGTGAGTCAGAACTGTGGTCTTTACTTGATAGTATGTCAACATTTGGGTTCTCTCAGTTTTAGTTACAAAAAGAACAGCTCCCACCACTGCCACAGGTTGGCCCCAAAGTGGTTAGATAATCGATAATCCCTAAATGCAATAGATTAGAAATATGTGGTAAAGGACATGTCCACCCACTTTGTGGATGTGACACACAACTGATTTTATGGCTACCTAAAAATACAGTGGGGCCAGTTTTACCCCACCTCCATATTGGGCTTTCTTACAAATGGTCAATTTGGATGCCCTCCCCTTACGAGAAAATTATCACCATCAGTTCTGGGTCTAGAGTGTTCCCAAATCTGTTCATTTTCTGACCAATTGGTGTGAGAAATTCAGTTTGAAATAAGAAAAGGAATCATGGATCATCAGGATAAATCAGATATGGGTGAACTTATCAAAGTTCAATAAACATAAAAGTGATGAATTTTGAAGTCACATAATTAACTCAGGATTACATGAGCAATAACTGAGTAATTACACCTTTAATAATGCATTGAACTTGTCAGGAATACTTACTCATTCTGCTCAAATTTTTTAACAAGATAGCCTATAGCAAGTGACTGTAATTAGATATTGCCTTTGAAAACATCGACAGCTCCTAATTGATACCTTTTATTATAAAGCTAGATGCCAAACATTGATGTTGAGTGGATTAAGGAATAATATTAGATGTGTTAGAATCATAATACCTACTTGCTGGAATCTCATGCAAGCAGAAAAAAAATTCAGTTTAATCTATCAATCACCCAAGTAAAGTCGTTTCAAGTTTGCACTGGTTTGCTTTAAATTACAGCCTGACAGCAATTGCTATTGCTAGGGCTGCCAGGAAAAGAAACTGGAGGCAGAAGCAGGTGGGAATGGAGATGAGGTCCCATCATGCTTCCTTTTTTTCCACATGAATGGTCAGGAGAGAGGGCCCTGGGAGGATGTAGATAGCAAAAGGTCTCCATGTGGTGAGAGAAAGGAGAAACTATATTTGCTTTTACCTTTTGATGAAAGACTATTTTTTCCACTTCATAGCTGATCTTCAGGGCTTTTTGTTGTTGTTTTATATTTTCTCGACAGCTATCTGAGACAGGACTTTAACTTTTATAAAGGTAAGGGAAAGAGACTGTGGTTTGGGGATGTCAGGGAAGCTCCCTACCCAGGATAACTTTTTCATATGGTTCCCCTACATTCAGAATTCCTATTAAAGGGAAGCCTGAAAACCCTTTGAAGGAGGCAGATGTTTTCATTGGAATCAAGGAGCAGGTGAACTGCCTCCAGATAACAGTCACCTCATGGCCTATGAGAGGGAGTTTTCTGGTGGTGAAGAGTCTGAGCTCCGCCCTGTTTGGGTTCAGCCCTGCTGTGGAATCTTAGGCCAGTAATGGAGCCTCTCTGTGCCTCAGTGTCCTCTTCTGTAAAATGGTCTTTAAGTCAGGGCCCCTGATGTTCACAGTGTCAGGACATGGGTACAGATGGAGACCCATGTAAAAATGACTACATATTTAAATGCTATATATCAAGCTAGCAAACTAGTAAATCAAATATTTTCTAGTCTCCTACTTTGGCAAAAAATCTTCAAAAAGAAAATGTGTAAAACTATGATATATTTATGAGTGAAAGACATAAAAATATAAAAGATGGCTGAATTTAATTATTATTTCATGGTTCTAGGTGTGCTTTAGCAAACAGAGGCACTGGGTGATTACAAAAATAAAGATGTATGTGATTCATAAATTATTTTATGTTTCTTCTAGAAAATTTATTCTTTTGACTTCTAAGAAAAATTGCTAATTATGTTGTATAATCAAGATTTTTACATAATTTTATTCTAATGACAATAATGACCTAAACAGTTATAACCTAAAATGTAGTTTATTCAAAGTGTGTATGTATTTTCATATAGTCATATTTTATGTCTATCAAAATGCAAGCTAAAGTCAATGTTGGATATGTAAAAACAACTAGAAAAAAATGTAAATGGAGAAACTAAAAAAATTTTAGGTGTTTTCAGAAAGGCCAGTATTCTAAAATATTGAAAAGTACTTATTAAAAGCAAAAGGCAAAATATTTTATTTAGAAAGACAAAAAGCAAGCACAAATTAAAATGAAGAGTGAATAATTTAATAACATTAAATAAACCTGCACTTTAATGTATTTGACATTCAATTAAAATTTTGTGGAAAAATTTAAACAAATTCACAAGTCTAGAATTTTATATTCATCTAGTTGTTAGTGTAAACAAATAGTAACATACTTCATGCATGTTACATCTAGACTTACATATATTCAGATTTCAAAGTTATAGGAATTGCTTAACATTGCAAAATATTCCATAGCTGCTATGTGTGACTGTTGTGAATACTGGGCTGATTTGTAAATAACTTGAGAACTCAAAATTGGAACATATAAAAAAAGCAAGAAAATAAACGCAGGAAATGATACTTTTTTTAAACAAAGAATCTATTGCATTCATGCCAAGAGGATAGATTTTACAAGCTAATTAACGTATCTTTTCTTTTCTCTCAAATCCTCCCCAACCTTACAGCAGTGTCCATCTCTGAAGAAAGTAGCAGCACAACTCACAGACCTCATGATATTTAAATACAGTCTCCTTTGGTTTCAAGGTCATCTACTGGGCAAGAGTGGTGACAAGTATTTCCTTGGGATTTTAATAGTGTTAATCATAAGAGTGACTATGTAGGGCACTGGCTCCCATGTGACAAAAACATTGTGAGATTTTTTTTTAAAAAGCCTTATTTAAAACAGCTTCAGATTTACAGAAAAATTATGAAGATACATTTTTTGAAGACATAAAATTAGAGCTTCCATACATCCAGTGTCCCCCATTGTACACTAGTATGATACATTTATTACAAGGAACCCATACTAGTATATAACTATTATTAACTAAAGTCCATAATTTATTCATATTTTTTCAGTTTTCTCCTAATAACCTATTTTAATTCCAGAATCCCATCCAGAATACCAGGTAATGTTTAGTCATCATGTCTCCATAGGATCCTCTTGGTTGTGATTTCTCGGACTTTTTCTTCCTTCCTTCCTTCCTTTCTCTCTCTCTCTCTCTTTTTTTTTTTATGGCCTAGGGAGATTTGAGGAATACTGGCTAAGTATTTTGCAGAATGTATCTCAGTTGAGACTTGTCTGCTATTTTTCTCAGGCAGATATAGGCTCTTGGGAAGAAGACCACAGAAGTAAAATGCCATTCTCATTACATCATCTCAACAAGTCTTATTCCAGTTTTGTTGACCTTGGTCACCTGGCTGAGTTAGTATTTGTCAGGTTTTTCCACTGTAAATTTACTCATTTTCTCTTCCTTTGCATATTGTGCTCTTTGGAAGGAAGTCAGTATGCACAGCCCATACTTAAGGATTGAGGAGCTTTGCTCTATCTCTTAAGGCACATTGTCTACATAAATTACTTGGAATTTTTCTGCATGGGAAATTTTTTTCATCTCTTCCACTTATTTATTTATTAAATCATTTATTTATATCAGTATGTACTCATGAATACTTTATTTTATGCTTTGGACTATAATCCAATTTGACTTTTGAAAATTTTATTGTTCAAATTGTTTTAGCTTTGGCCATTGTGAGCTTTTTAAGTTTGATCTTGTGTTCCTTAGCCATATCCCAATAATTGTGTTGTTTTTCTTTTAGCTTTTGAAAAATTACTTCCTTAATTTCCAGCACTACATGATGCTATAGGCTCATCTTGTGTATTTTCTGCCTTTGTTCTAGAATTAGCCATTTCTCCAAGGGTCCACACCACAAGATATCAATAAATAGGTTGTTATGTGTATGTTTATGGAATGTGATGTCTAAAAGTTCAGGGTCCAGAAGATGGGCCTCTCTTGCTCGGGTCCAAGGGTAATACTGATCACAATTCCCACATCAGGAGTTGAAGGGACAATTAAGGAGTTAATGTGCTCGGAATAGTTTCGGGCATATAGTAAAAGCCCAATAAATGTTCCCTATTATTATAGCTATATGAGAGAGAAACTTCCACAAGTCTCACCAGTGAATGCTGCTTGTTAGCAGCAACCACAGCCATGAAGTAGGAGCCAATATTTGAGTTATGCTCTACAATGTAGAAGCATCAGAGGTTATTTATTTTTTCTTTTAAAGATATGGGGTACAATTTAGGAGTAGGTATTCAAGTCATTATCGTACAGGTAAAGTTTGGGTCTCCCTTTGGTCCCCACTTAGCCTGGTTTGAGATCAGCTACCCTTATTGATGTTATGTGCACCACCCCCTCTCCTGGCAGTTTCTGGCTACTGCCAATCCCTTTATTAAAGTATTCTGGCAAACGTTCAGGGTCTGCTTATGAGTGAGAACATGTGGTACTCATGTTCTTTGTTTCTGTGATAGATCATTGAGTATTATATTCTCTAAATCCATCCAAGTTGCTGCAAAATCCATAATTTTGTCTTTCTTTATAGCTGCATAATATTCCATTGTGTATATGTACCACATTTTTTTAATGGCTCCTTCTCTGAAATAAACCTTTTAAGACTTGACCCACATGAGTTGCTCTGTAAGTAAAGGAAACTCTTGTTACCCATCTCACCTGGGATAGATTGGTCAGGACAATTTACTTTAACTCCTCCTCATATCTGAACATCACACATAGTATTATACTCTACTTGTGCAATTCTTATTTTCCTTGCCCTGGAACGCTCTATGCTTTTGGCATCTTAATGCTGAAGCTGCTCCCTTACCTCTGCTCAGTCTCTTCTTTCAGGATATAAGAACTCCCTCTGTTTAGGAAGGAAGAAAATTCCCTCCTGGAAGCTGAGACAAAACATGCCAGGATGAGACAGTTCCCTGGCATCATACAGAGTGACTCTGTCCAAGGTTTGGTGGAGTCAATTGAAGTTCTACCTCAGCACTTTTACACTTAACATCTTACTGCTCAACACAGGCATAATTTACAAAAAAAAAAAAAAAATGCTCTGTCAGATGTAAATATTTTGGAGGAGTTTCAGTCATTTGGATAAATAAGACAAACACTCAAAACTGCAATATAAAGCATTATACAGTAGCTGTCAAATTACCGTTGAGGAGGAGAAATTCTGTAGGAGGCTGGTAAGGAGAGGAGAAAGGAGAAAGACAATATGCACTTCCTAGATGGAGTTGCAGAGTGTTAAGGTTGTGGATACCAGGACCAGATGGTCTGAGCTCAAACCCTAGCTCTGCCACTTGTGGCTTTAGACAAGTCATTTCAACCTCTTTTTACTCCAGTTTCCTCATGTGAAATATTATATACCTACTTCAGAGGCTTGTTTTGAGGATAAAATGAATGAATGTGCACAAAGCTCTTAGAACAGGGACACATTTTCAGAGCTATGCCAAGTCTATGCTATTTTTACTAGATGCCACACATCATGCTAGGGGCCTTCATGGGGTATTTTCTTTGGCCTTTTAGGCAACCCTGCCAGGGCTACTTAATGTAAATTTTAAAGACAAAATCAGAGAAAGAGAGGCTGAGGATTGATGATGCTTATGTATTGGTCAAAGTGAACTTGGCATACGTGAAAACAGACTTGCATTTGGGCGGGCAGAGGGACAATATTAGGTAGCTGAAACTGGAATGTGTTGAGGTTTGGAGGGTTGGGGAGTGAGGATGCATCCCAAACAATGGGATATAATGACCAAAGAATTTATGGGGCTGCAGGATCCCTTTTATACCTACTGTATGACCTTGACATATGACTTAAGTACCTTGAACCTCAGTTTCCTCATCTGTAAAATGGAGATATCCATTTCTACTTCCTGAGGATATTATGTGTTTACACACACTTACATGAAAAAATTATTTATTTTTATAACATGCAAAAAGAGTTTTTATATGTATATTTTTATATATATGAGTAGCATTTATCTATTTTATTCCATGTTTCTTCAATTCTAAGGTGCTGTCATTTTTAGTACCCACTGTCAATTTAATAGCAGGTCTTTAGAGGCCAAAGAAATACTGCCACTTTAAATGTAAATGTTAAATATAAAACGAATCCTCATTATAGAAATGATCAAATATAAAATGAAAATCCTTAGAAGAGAGAAATGGAGCAGTAGAATCTCATTAAGCATCTTCCCCTCTCTCCTCCATCTCTGCTGCTAAATTCTCCTTCTAAATTGCAGACCTACTCCTTGGGACCTAACCCACAGCCCTGGGCTTGCCCAAACTCTGCCTGTGGTGCCCCCCAAGGCAAGGCCTCCAGGAGGGCATAGAGTCTAGGAATGGTACTTCAGTGGACTTGCAGCTCAAGGGAGGTAGAAACTGCCTTAGGGGTTGTACAAATTCCTCAGCTTTAAAGAACTTCGGTGTTAGACATTATTAAATCATTAAACAGGGCACCTAAGGGGAGTTAGTATGCAGAAAAGCAAAGCTAATTTGGGCTCTCCAGTGACTCACTCAGAATTGCCCACTTAAACTCTGAACTCTTTAATTCAAATAAATAAATTCTGTATACCAGATATGATTCTTTTTATCTCCTCCAAACGTTGACCCTCTCTGATAGCCAGGACAGAAAATTGAGGTAGCTTTGATAGAGTGAATCTCACCAGCCAGGACCTCTGCAATTTGGATACACATACAAGGGTGCTTTTTTTGATGAGAGGAAAAATGCTCAGCTACTGCCTAGAATGCCTCACTATCCCTGATTTTAATAGATTTCAGTCCTACCAGGACATCCCAAGATAAGAGTAGACTCGTGGTTCTCATCAGGGAGTGGTTTTTACCCTCTGCCCTACCCCAGAGGACATTTATTTGGTAAACTTTAGAAATGGTCTTGGTTGTCTCAACTTGGGAGAAGACAGTGCTACTGGCTTCTGGTAGGTAGAGACCAGGAATGCATAGGATAGCCCCCCAGCAGAGTATTATTATCAAGCCTCAAATATCAATAGTATTGGGGCTGAGAAATCCTGGATTAGATCAATAGAAGGTGATTTTATATCAGGCTACTCTTCCTGAATGCAGAGGGACATTTCCCTACTTTAGTTGCCTCGAATTTTCCAGCTCTGCCAAAATGAGGAGAAATAGTGTCTTAGTTCTGGATTCAGAATACCTTTCCCTGCAACTCAGTCAAGTCACACTTCTGAGCCTCATCTGTAAAATGGAGCTCACACAGTCATCACTGGGTTGTTGTGTAGAATCTTTACATAGTGAACACTCAATAAATGTTAACTGTTATTCCTGCCCCAGGGTTGAAGCATCTTGTTTAAGAAAAAGTTTACTTCCCAACTGGGTGTAAGTTTTTTTTTTCCAGATCAGGAACTTCCAAACTCTGGGATCCGTTCTCTATCACTTTGTCTGCTGCCCTTCCTCAGGTCTCATTTTCTTCTACCACAGTTGTTGCAATAGGCTGGAGGGTTTCCCTGTTTTAATCAAAATTTCTGCCAAAGTGGGCTATTGAAAGTGACAGTCTAAACAAGTTATTCTCCTACTGAGTCTTGCCACAGGGCCCAGGCATCTACAGAATAAAAGTCATATTTCTTATCATGTCCTGAAGGCATGGCTCTTATCTTAAGCTCTTACTATTTGCTTTGCCCCACCTTCCACTATACTCACTTTATACTATGTCCCTAACACATTGGTCTATGTCTTCCCTCTAATCCTCTGTTTTTGACTTCCTCTGTCTCAGTGACCACCCTTTTATCAGTTGTTTTTATTTTTTTATTTTATTTTATTTTTTTATTTCCCAAGATTCAGGCCAAGACTCCGCTGGAAAACTGTCTCTAAAGCCCAAGGAATCTAGGCTTCCTTTACTTGCATGCCCAAGACACAAAGGGCATGCTCTAGTTCACTGAATTCCTTGTAGTGTTGGACTTTTGGAAAAATATCTGTTTCACTCATTGATTGGTTCAGAAAACATTCTCTTAGAAAAACAAAACAAAACAATACAAACTGGAATCAGACTCTTCCATCCCTCTCATTTTATCAGGGGCCTGTTATAGCTATGGGGCTTCTTAAATCTCCAGTCTTATTGTCCTGGGGTTAAGAAATTAAAGCCTTCTCTGCTCCTTCCTAGCTCTGTGACCCTGAGTGAGTTACTTCACCTCTCTGAGCCTCAATTTCTTTATCTGTATAACTGGAGCAATAATATCAGTCTCCTAGGTTTCTGTGTGCATATTAAATGAGAAATTTACTTAAGGAACTCAGCACAGTGCCTGGTGCTAGTGCTCACTGATAACTATTTTTTATGTTATGAACTCTTCAGCCTTGAAGGGAAAAAACCAGAGACCTGACATTGTGAACAGTAGACTAGGCATGACCAGGTACAATCATTCACGCCCTGGGGGGAGACAAGGTGAATCAGGAGATGAAGGTGGGCTCTTGGAGGTGGGTTCTTGGAGTTGGGTGCGTGGGTTGAGTCATGTGGGTAGATAGCCTAGACTGGCTGTGAAGCACATGTGTGAGTGTATGTGTGATGAGGAGCTCAGTATTGAGTAGCATAGTCCCAATTCAGAAATAGGATTCAGACATTGACTTCTGCTCTGACAATTGGGGAAAAGTTCAGAAGTCATCAAAGCCAGGACAGAGGTCCCTAAAGTACAGATGTGAACAGCAAGACCTAGGAAAGTCTGTGAGCAGCTGAGAAGCATTAGAGTCCTTTGGTTGCAAGCCCCAAGAAGCAACGGAAGAATAAACTTGGCCTAACTTAATCACTCCTGCTTCATAAAATATTTACCTCAGAGGAGTGCAAGGACCCAAAGGAAGGAAGCTTTTCTGTTGTCAAGTCTTTCTAAGGACTTATCCTGACCTTCAACTTCAGCCCTCTAGTTCCCAAACACCCCACAGCCTGCAGAATGCTAATACAGTGAAGGGTTCAGCCACTCAGTTTTTGGGCTGAGCCCAGCTTTTGTTCAGCATTATGTCTTTTGGGAGAGTCCCTTGCTCTCTCTGGCCTCAATGTCCCTGTCTCTACAGTGAGGCCATGACTCTACTAGTCTATAGATTTAATCCTGGATGTTTCCATGTTTGCCTCACAGGGTCTGATCAGGACCCACATCATGTTAGCCTTATCAAGACAGGGCCTCTGATCCCCAGGGCTGTGGCTCTGGCACCGGCTTCCTGCATACTTTGTTCCCGAAGGAAGCTGCACGAAGCCCAGTGTTACCAGCTGCTGCCCTCTCACTTTACTTGTCTCCTGTGAATCTGTTCCTGGTTTGTTTCAAGAATCCATGGATTTAATGTACTGCTTAAACTCACAGATATTGGGATCAGATGTGTAGAGCTTCTAGTGGGGTGTGTTGGGCAGATAATTTAGCTTCTCTAAAGTTCAGTATCTTTAGTGATCAGGAGGGAATGACAACAGACTTTCTTTCATAAAGAGGATGAGATAATTGAAGGTCAGAATGCAGGTGGAGCACTGACCTCAGTGCCTGGCCCATTGTAGCTACTAGGGAATGAGTTGTTAAATAACAATGTCTGGGGTTACCCCTTTTCAGAACTTCTGTCACTTTATAGCTGAATGCCAGTTCACCTTGGGGTGTGGACCAAGCTGTAAGTGGATCTGGGTAACAGGAAGGCCACAACATGGTCTTTCAACTCCATGGAGAAGTGGCCTCCCTACTTCCTCCACATCCATGTGGTCCTCCACATCATGTGGTCATTCTGCTAACTCCAGAGCAAGTTCATCTGAGTCCTCTTGAAGTCCCAGGGAACATATAATGTGTCAATATGTGGAGACCATGGCTGAAGACCTGGGGCATGCCCCATTTCTGGCACTAAGGCTGTGTTCCACATCTAGGTGACAATGCTGGAACAGCAGGCAGGAAAGGGGGAGTAGAGTGGGCACCATATACAATGGAGCTGGAAGGTAGGCATGCTTCACTCCCAGGCTTAGGGAGTAGAGTGGCTTGGGAGTCTCTGAGAATCAAGTAGCAGGTGCACTAGTCCTTAAGAGCATGTCTACTGCTGAGTCAGTTTGGGTCCTGGGAGAAATTGACATGGAGAGGGCACTAGGCATGCAAGAGACTTAGTGAGGGGAACATCTACATAAGATAAGAGAGGAGAAAGTAAAATTAAGCAGGGAAAGTCTTCGGATGATGATGCAGGTCTGATATCTAAGAAAGGAGAAAGGATGGAAGATTTGTACTGGAGAAACTTCAGACTGTGGCGTGGTCTGATAAAGTTCTGGCCCAGGCTGATGGGGAATTTCTGCAGCAAAGTTGCCCTTAGAGGCATCCTGTATAGGACAGGATTGGTCCTATTCTGCTACTTCCTGCTGTGCTCAGTCATTGGCTAGGAACAATACGGGGAAGTGTGACCTGACATTAATAGCAGGTGGGGGTTGTCAACCACCCATGCTCCCCCCAGCAGGCTCCCTTGCGGGAGTTCTGAGCAGGGCAGATTCATAGCCACAATAGCTGAGATTTCTTTCTAAGAGCCTCAGTCCTGAAAGTGTCTGTGAAAAGACTGATGGTCTCACTTTCACACACACACACACACACACACACACACACACACACACACACAGTTTCTTAATATGAATACATGAGTATACAGATGAACATAATATGCATATAGCTGCATATACCTATAGTGCACCCTGAAACAAACACTGAACAAGATTCTAGTCTAAAGTCTGCTATGGATAAGATATACAGCCTTGGAAAGAAAATAGCTTTCTTGAATTTATGCTTTCTTCAACTGTAAATTTAGAGACACCAATCAGACTCTTTTGACTATCATTTTATGAGTTTATGGATTATACTGCTACTAAAATCAAAAGCAGCAGAAACGGACAATATCCATGAATAGTTCCAGCTAGACGGAGAACAATGGACATGCTCATTCATTTAGCACACATGGCTTGAGTATCCAAAGACTATGTTGAGTGCTTCCGCTAGGTTGCTGAGCAAATCATATGGTTCTTGCTCTTCTAGACTGATTTTCAGTGGGGATACAGAGGGAAAGAAATAATGAAGGAAACAATGGTGGGCATTTGTAGAGGCAAAACAAGATTCAGTGTCAGAGAACTGCGAGAGGAGCCTCCTGAGACATTCCACATACTGTTCATTTGTCCGATGTGAAGGGTCATTTACCCATTCCACACATATTTATGGGCCATTTACTGTGTGCCAACCATGGTGCTATCTGTTAGGTTAAGTGAGTTCTCAGTCAAAACCATAGACAAAGCCCTCTCTTTTGGACATTTTCCCAGACATGCTTGGCTCTTTGTGAAAATGGTAATTGTCACAAACTGGTTGGTGCAACTCTTGTTAACGAAAGCATTCCACAGCCTATGTTCTTTGTGCTTTACTGTCTCCTATGAAAAAGGTAATGTTAAGTGAGTGAATGAAAGATCTTTGGCAGAGAGTCAGGGGACCATTACTTTTCTCCAGCTCTGCCATGTGTTAGCTCTGCCACTTCCAGCCAGCCGTGCAGTCTCTCTGGTTCACAGTTTACCCAACTGTAAGGTGGTGATGGAATGATGGCTGTCATCTCATCTAGTTCCCAGGTAACTGCATAAAGAATTTTTGTCTTATCAATTCATAAATATATATTTTAATAAAAATTGATATTTTATTTAAAACAATGACATTAGCAATTGTGCTGAGTTCCAATTCCTTACTCCCCAGTAAATTTTTTTAAACAAAATTTAAATTTGATTCCCAACTCTACCACTTTCTAGCCGTGGACATTTTT
Source organism: Tarsius wallacei (assembly GCA_963574415.1). Taxonomy (NCBI): domain Eukaryota; kingdom Metazoa; phylum Chordata; class Mammalia; order Primates; family Tarsiidae; genus Tarsius; species Tarsius wallacei. Next base: position 70,625 of record CAUYQG010247960.1, read on the forward strand.
CTCTATTTATTTAAAGTCTCAGTTTCCTCATTGGAAAACCATTTTTCAGGCATATTCTTCTTCTGTACTTTATCTCCTAGGTGTTTTTTTGGCTTTTTTTGAAAATCCAAGGAGAGGCTCTGACTAAAGACAGCAAGCTTGGCTCTTTCTGGATTCTGATAAAATGGGTTGCCTCTTTGGGCATCTCTCTTGCTTTCACACTTGAAGACCCTGAGGTTGCAGGAAAATAGGGTGACTTTTGTTAAACAGCTGCAACTTGGCAGTTGTGTTGGAGGTCACAGTGCTCAGTCAGAGACGGTGGTAATGTGTTTATTTATCACTGCCTACCATCCACACGTCTCCCTTCCTTCAGTTTGTTCTGCCCAAGGCCGTTGGGGTCCGACAGAGATCAACAGTGTTTCTACAGAGATGAAGCAGCTCGTCAAAACCTGAATTAGATGTTAAATCTTTTTGAAGTGGGGAGGAGGTGAAGGGAGGGAGGAATCATATTGTGTTAAGAATTTATCCTGTGTAGTTTTCTGTGAGATAATGTCCCCAGAAAGATTTGTTACCAGGCAAGTTGCAAACTGCTGTTTCAGGCTGATAGGTGTTGCCAATTCATTTTGATGAATTCTGCCAGTTGGAAAAGTGTTTTTTTCTCCTTTCATTCACTGGAGTTGGTTGGAGATGGACAATGGTTTTAAGAGCTGGACGACATACACTGGCATGTCCAGAATATGTATATGGATGCCTTGAGAAGTGCTTAGGCACTGCAAAGAAAAGTCGGAGAAAGAATATCAGGCTAAAAATGGTCTACCCTCACCCCTCGACTTCCACCTCCTGTTCTCAGCTGCCACTTTTTCTGGTTACTTACTACTGCTTCAGTGATCTCCCTCTCAGATCGCATCCTTGTTCCCTGCTTAGTTTTCAAACAGCCCTCGTGTCCCCATACCTGCTAGGCAGAGAAGAGAGAAGAGGCACAACAAGCAGACTCTGGAATCAGATAGACCCAAGAACAAGTTTGGTACCATTCTTAATGGGCTGACCTGGACAAATTATATTACCTCTGTGGCCACCAATTTCCTTAACTGTAAACTGCACAGGTCTCTCTTGCTGTTTGAACTGTCACTATCTGCATACTTGCTATCCAAACCCAAGAGCTGAATGGATAAAGTTACGTATTTAAACAAATTCCTTGCTCTCTGAACTCTTGCTTCTCACTCTCTGAATCTCAAAAACAAAAGAGGGTTACCCCTCATTATCCTCACTCATTCTCCAAACAGATTAAAGTTTTAAAGCATACCAGTACTGGTTTCTTAAGCCTAGTGTAAATTAATGTCATTAAAATAGTATAGTGAGCGAGTACAGCAAATAGTGAGTGCTCAATAAGTGGTCATGAGTGTTAGGGTATGGACAGGGTGAGGATGGAGAGGCGCAGGGAGGCACAGCAAGCCAGAGGTGTGCACTGGGAACCCAGAGATACAAGTAAATGCAAATGCTTATTTAAGAAATCTTCACCCACCCACAGACAGGGAGTGGGCCTACACTCTAGGTGAGTGTGGCGTCGTAGCCCCCCAAAGCCCTGGCTTAAATCCTTTTCTTGGAGATGTTGACGTGACTGCCGTGACTTCCTTGTCGACCACCTGTGGATGTCTTGGAGATCCTGTGGCATGGAGACCCATTAATGTCCGCCCACATTATCATAGCCCCTAGAGAAGGGCGTGACAAGGATTCTCATTCTCCTGCACCTTCCTGAATGATATTCCTTAGAGCTAATGGAAGGTGCACCTCCCCTTATCTCCTAGGCATTCCCAGTGGGTAGCTTCGGGGGATCCTTGGCTTCCCGGTAGATAGTGCCCAGTTTACTGGAAGATCAAATCCCCACCTGCTCTCCCCCTGAGCGGTGATAACTTTTATAATTACGAATTTCATGACTTTTACAATCTTTGCCCAATGCATGATGTCCTAGGCCTTGTAAGTCCTTTACTTTAGGCAAGCTTGATTGCTGCTGAGATACCACTGATACCTGGCACCAGGAAGTCTGTTTCTGAAAAGACAAAGTCGGCAAAGTTAATTTTACCTAAAGTGTGCGTTTCTCCAAAAGCATAGCTTCTACTTTCTCATCATTGTGTCAGGGTTTCAGAACAAGATGAAAAATGGCCTCCCACTCTTGGTTGCCCTTTCAATCTTCGCACATATGCCCTCAAAATGCAAATCACATGAATGGTTCACCACCTGCTTCTCATGTGGGTCCAGCTGCCCACAGCCAAAGCAGAGGATTTGCTGAGGTGGCAAAGGGCTTTATCCAAGTGGCCAAACAACTTTATTGCTTCTTCCAAATATTCAGGATAAAAATTTATAAAATAGGCAAAAAAAAAAAAAAAAAGCGTTTTCATGGCCAAAGACCTTAGCTGTTTATAACATGTTGTCAGTTTAACTTTTCTTCAATGTTTTTGTATTTGAAGCAGGTTATCTAATTAATAGGGACTGAGGGGTATTTCCTTTGTCACAGAATGTTTTTAAGTATTTTTATAAGCTGCTTCTCCGCCTTATTTTTATTTAGCGGCATATTCTTTATTAAGAAGGACAAGTATCTGGTTCATTCATTCTACAGATCTTTGTTGCAATGGACTGAATGTTTGCCCCCAAAATTCATACACTGAATCCTTAACCCTAATGTGATGGCATTGGGAGACGGGCCTTTGGGAGATGATGAGGTCATGAGGGTGAGGCTCCATGAATGGTATTAGTGCCCTTATGAAAGGAATTCCAGAGAGCTTTCTCGTCATCTTTCCACATTGTTGAGGGTACAACAGGAAGACAGCCATATACGAACCAGGAAGCAGGCTCTCAGCAGACATCAAATCTTCTGGCACCTTGATCTTGGACTTCCCAGTCTTCCTAACTGTGAGGAAGAAAATGTCTGCTGTCTAAGGCCCCAGCCTAAGGTAACGTGTTGTGGCAGCTGGAGCTAACTAAGAAATGTATCGAACACATGCCTCCTCTGGGCAGGCACTATTCTGGGTGCTGGGGGGAAGGGTGACACCGCACAAGCCAGGTGAGGTCCCTGTTGTCATGGGAGATGGACAGAAAATACGCGAGCAACATAGAAAACTTCAAAAGCTGTAAGAGCGACGAAGAAGATTCAACACGACGATGTAAAGATAATGGCTGATGGAGCAGCATCAAATAAGCCAAGGTCAGCAAAGTTCTAAGCTGAGGCCTGACTGCCAAGAGTCAGTCCAAGGAAACCGGGAGAAGGTCGTCTAGGCAAGACGCTGGCAACAACCTCAACAGGGCTTTAACGCTTCACGTTGTTCTGTGAACTGTTTCTCTTTCGTGTCTCCTTTCCTGAAGAAGACGTTCCTCAGATTCTGTTCCATGTGTTCACTGGAATTCGACCTCCCCATGGCCCCATCTGCTCTCGCTCTTGCCTTCCTGCGAATACGATTCCAAACCCTTTTCCGATTTGCTCTCACTCCTTTCCAGCCCCTTTTAATCTGACCTTGAAGAATAAGCTGATTAAAATCAAGAATTATATTATTCCTTGAACGTTTCAAAAAACAAGTTTAGATAACAACTACGTCATCCTGTCCCATAGTCATGAACCGAATAACATCTTTCGGTCTGTCCCATTACCCAGGCATGTGTGGATGAGGGATTGCCTTGCCTACCATATTCAGCTACCGTTTCTCAACCTTAGGATTCAAAGCTGTGGGCCTTTGGTCATAGATAGCCTTGCTTACATTGTAAACATTAAGACTAAAATTTTTCTGCTATTTGCAGTTGAGTGCTACCTTTCAGTCTGATGTCTTTAATTGGTCCCGTATCCTTATGTGGGCTCCATCCAACATTTGGTATTTGATGGATCCCATGGGTCTTTGTTGCTGACAATGGTGCTGCCATCTCGGAGACTGGTTTAGGAACAGATGCCTATGTGTCCCTAATTGCTTTTCTTTTTAATGGGAATTTAATGAGGAAAGTTCTGACATATTCTAAAACATTCATCATAAAATAAGTCCCTGCCCCAGAATTGTGCTCAAAACCTTATTTTAAGATAGGCTGCCCGGGGTAAGAGTTTTGTCCATCCTCCTATTTATTGGATATAAAAATCAATAGCTCCACCACTCTGCACATTTATCTAATGTAATAATCAATACCAATAGCTTCCTTGATATTTACTTAATATAGGAATCAATAACAATATTGTTCGCTTATTTGATGCCATTGACCAGAGTCGAGGGACAAATCTATGTGCTTTATCTACCCTCCATATGTTCAGACTGGCCATCCACTGCCAGCCTCTCCCTCCTTTGCCCTCCTTCCCATGCCCCAGACCTGAATAAAGCATCCTTCCTCTCCTTGCTTCTATATTTGCTAAGGTAGCACTAGCTGCTACAACAGAGAAGCTCCAAGATCCTGGTGGCTCGATACGTAAGTTAGTTGTTTCTCATCTAGCAGCATAATGTGGTTATTCCTAGTTGGTAGAAGAATTTCGTATAACACTTCAGAGACCAAAGCTCCTTCCATCTTGTACATTCACCCTCCCCTAGAATCTCACAATCTTCCGCATTCAGTCAGTATGTGGAGAAAGCAGAGAAGACCATGTATAGGATATTTTAATAAGTCAGACCCAAAAGTAGCATTCATCACTTCTGCCTATATTCTTTTGGCTAGAACTCAGTCTCATGGTTACATCTAACTGCAAGGCAAGCTGAGAATATAGTGTGGCTATATGCCTAAGAAGGGAATTGGATTTGAACAGTTAATCTCTGCCACCCTTCAATCCTTGAGTTGCTTATAATTTAAAGAGTAAGACGAGATGAAGTCCTATACACACAATAAAAAGGAAGAGATCATTAAAGTTTGGATTAGTCAGTGACAACTTTCTAAGGAAAGACTTTTCAAGTGGGTAGAATACGGCCAGGCACAGTGGCTTGCACCTGTAATCCCAGCACTTTGGGAGGCTAAGGCGGAAGGATTGGTTGAATCCAGAAGGAAGAGACCTACACAGGCAACATAGTAAGACTTTGTCTCTACAAAAATCAAAAATAAAACAATTAGCCAGGCATGACGATACATGCCTGAGTCCTACTCTGCTCAAGAGGCTGAGGCGAGAAAATTGCTGGAACTCATGAGCTGGAGAATGCGGTGAGCCAGGATCATGCCACTGCACTCCAGCCTGGGCAATATGGCAAGACCCCATCCCTACTAAATTAATTAATTAATTAAGTGGGCAGAATGCAGAGATAAAACATGAAGGGCCACCCCCAAAGATAAAACAATACAGTATAAGCAAAATGAGAGTTAGAGATAGACACACATGGAGCAGACGAATGTGAGGAAGTTATCCTGGCAGTTGTACAGAGCCTATGTCAGGAAGCAGAGAGCAGCACATCTAGCTTAGGAGACTAGGAGAGAACCACCTTGGCTGAGACCACTGACTCGGCCACCTTGAGCACATGTTTGCATTGACCTAGAGTTCCCCTTGTCCCCTTAAGGAGCCCAGAGTACTTTTCTAAGAAATCTCTACATCTCAGCTGACATTTAAAGTTTGAGTGGAAAATGTCATCATGACTTCGAGGATGCCTCTCACTAATTTTGAGTCTCTCAAAGAACAAATGAAAAACACGTAGCAAAATTTAAGAGACCAGTATCAACCTAAATAACCATTTCACTAGGGAATCAAGTTACAAGTCTTCGTGAAACAACAAAGCTAAGAAGTCGTTGAGATCATGTGCTCCAGTTGAGGACATATGGGAGTAGACAATCCAAGGTCTTGACCAGGGACATGAAGTCACAGCAAAGTCAAAGTAGATATAAAAGCCAAGTGTTCTCTTTTTGGTTCAACTTTTAAATACCCACAGAATGAGTGGGACCACAGCTCCAATCAAATTTACCTGACACATTAGGAAGTTCCAGAAGGTTAATTCAAATGTGTTCCCAACGGATGTCCTTATAGGTATGTGTTTCTGAACCTTCTGGCTGCCGTGGGAACATACCTCTTCCCCCATCTGTCCTGATGTTCCAGTGTGTGCCAATACTCAGCTTGTTGAAAATGAGAACTAATCTTCAATCCCAATGTCTTCTGTACTCCTTCATATAGTCCACGAATCGAGACTGTCTTTCCCCCTTGCAGAAATTTTAGAACAACGGTTATTTATATTTAGGTAATTTTGAATAATTTTGAAAACCCAATGGAATTTATGGCTCCTGCTCCCCCCAAACCACCCTCTCCAAATTCACATAAACATATAAAAGGTATTTTGATTACATGGAAGGGAGGCATTCCTGAGAATATCTGATGATTTTAAATCCCTATATTCAGCACCAATTCCCCTTAGGAACACCATAGACTCCTATGAGGCAACACAACACTCTGGTGAAGACCACCTGCTTCCTTTACCAATTAAGATTTGCCCCTTTTACAGATGAAGAAATTGATGCACAGAGAGTTTAAGCAACTTGTCACCAAGGAAATGGCAGAGAAGGCCTGGAAGTCAAGCAGTCCACCTCTGAAGATCTTGCACGTAAAACATCACAATGAGATGAAGCTGCCCCCACTCCCCATCTCTCTTCTAGTAATATATCCTTTCTACTATAAAAACAAATATGAAAAGAACTCTCCTATCCTACTTTCAAAAACTCAGAGTGGTATCCAATGCTGGGCCTCCTTTCCCCTAAACTCAAGTCAGGCTACTTGATTTCTTCCCGATTAAACCATCAACAAGGCGATCTTATTATTTCTTTAGTTTTAACCTCCCTGAGTTTCAGGCCATACTTCCAGACAAAGTCCTCCTGGACCTCGTATTGTTTTACACTCTCCAAACTTGGTCAGAAGTAACAGCTTTATTCTTTTAATTCATTACAGCTCAGGAGTCCTTAAAGTTTGCCGTCAGATATCCACTGGTTGAGCAAAGAAAGGCTATAATCAAAGTTCTTTCCATCGAAGTTCATCAAGGTTTTCTTTAGTTTTTCATTTAAATTTTCCTTTCTTGATTTTTTTTTAAGTTTTCAAACAAAGTTTACTAGAGAGGGAAAAGAGGAGAAATAGAGAAATATGCCAGAGCTGGCATGGGTGAGAGAAACTGTGCCCTTTCTCGGGTTTTTTGTTTTTTGTTTTTTTTGGGGTTTTTTTTAGTTGGAGTCTCTCTCTCGCCCAGACTGGAGTGCAGTGGCCGCTCCCAGCCACCGCAGCCTCGACCTGCTGGGCTCCGGCGATCCTTCCGCCTCAGCCTTCCAAGGAGCTGGAACTACAGGCGCACGCTACCACGCCCGGCTGATTTTTTTATTTATTGTAGAGATGAGGTCTTGCCAACTTGCCCAGGCAGGTCTCGAACCCGCGGGCTCAGGCAATCCACTCACCTCAGCCTCCACAGGCACGGGATTACAGGCTGAGCCACTGAGCCCGGCGTCTTGTTTTTTAAATGAGATTAAAGTTCAGAGTCACATCCAACTACATTGGGAAGCAAATATTTTGACTGATTTGCTTATTTTCTGAAATCTTAAGCAATCTAATACCGTATATTTGATTTGGTTAACTGTCATATAATTCATGATAAATGTAAACGTTATTTAACACTTTTAAATTTTAATCCAGATACATAAGCTTTAATAGACATGTTTATCAAGAATTCCCTTAATCCACCTCTCCGGAGAGGCATGGAGTATCAGGTGCCTTTATAAAATTCCAGACTGCATATTTTTTTTATCTAGCTCTAAACACAAGTAGAGGCCTGAAATGATTTCACCCCACCATTATCTCTGTCAGCACTTCTCAATCTACTCCAAGTAAACACACATTCTAAGTAAAAACACTGTTATTACCATTAAGTACAATTTAAAGACCATATCAAATTTCCATCAGCCTATCTCCAAGCTTATTCCAAATAAACATGCAAATTGAGTAAAAGTACTATGTTTGCTATGAAAATTGCAAATGCAACTTGAAAACAGACTCCTTACCAGGCGCTCCCCACTTTCCAAACAGAAATTTTAAAGCTCCCATTAGTACCAAATATTCTCAGAAGCAACTCTACAGCTTACTTTTCTGACCTAAAACTGTTGACTGTGTGGCATGAATTCACATTACTTAATTACATAATGTGAGAGCTTTTGTAGTCAAGAAACTAACATTAAAACAGGTCCAGAACCACTGAAAAACACAGATCCCTAGTAAAAACCTAGATGAAAGTACCTAACAGAGGTGCTCAACTTAAGGTACAAAGAAAGATTCCCCAGAAGACAAGGCCAACTGAAAATGAGCTCTTAATCCAAAACTGAACAACACACAAGGAAACCCACAGCCCACAGGGGGAATTTATAGCTAGAAAGAATTAAAATAATAGAACAACCTAAAAGGAAATCCTTAAAGTACATTAACAGTGTCCTACAAGGTAAAGGAAGAAAAAATATTAACAAGACAAGACCAAGGTGTTATGGAAAAAGAACAGGCAGACTTGAGAAACAAAAAGCAAAACGAATAAAATTTCTAGAAAGAAAAACCACTATAGACTGAATATTCGTGTCCCTTCCAAATCCAGTGTTGAAAACCCAACCTGCAAGGTGATAGTATTAAGAGGTGGAGCTTTTAGGAGGTCAAAGGCAGTGCTCTCAGGAATGGAATTAGTGCCTTCATAAAGGAGGCTCAAGAAAGTTTCTTTGTACCTTCTGCCACGTGAGGACACAGCCGTTCTTGTACCAGGAAATGGGCTCTCACCAGTCCCCAAGTATGCCTGTATTTGAATCTTGGACTTCTCAGCCTCTAGAACCGTGAGAAATACATTTCTATCATTTTTATAAGCCATCCAGCTTATGATATTTTGTTATAGCAGCTCCAGAAGACTAAGAAAAAAGCCATAGTCATGAAAAACCAATTGATAGCTTAAACAATACATCAGACATAATGGAAAAAAAGAAATGAGTGATCCGGAATGTATAAAGCTAAGGCAATCACCCAGAATATGAATTTTTTAAAAAGTTAAGAAACACAAAGGATAGAATGAGAAACTTTAGCATACATATAATAACAGGGGTTTTAAAAAGAGGGAAAAGGTCACTGGAAATAAAAAATATTCAGAGATAATGATGAAGTGTCACAGTGAAACTGTAGAAAACAAAAATAAAGACAATTTTTAAACCTATCTGGGAGAAATGACTATTTACCTACACATGAACTACAATCGGACCAGCAGCCGACTTGCCATTAGCAGAAACAGATGATGTCAGAAGACAAAGGGAAAATATTTTAAATGTTCTCAGTGTCAACCAAGAATTGTCTACCTTGTGGAGCTAATATTTTTACAAAGACAATAAAATAAAGACTTTTTTAGACATACAGAGATAGACATACAGAGAATAAGAGGATTTACTATTATAGATCCCACCCATTAAAGAACCACTCAAAACAACCTCAGCAAAAAGCAAGAATGGGAAGATGGAGTAGGATACAAGAAGCAACAAGGGAACATCTGTTCGTATTTGCAAATCTGGATAAATGTAGGTGCCATAAGATAATAAAAACTATAGTAGCAATTTTTATTTATTTATTTATTTATTTATTTATTTTTTTTTTTTTTTTTTGAGTTGGAGTCCCACTCCATCGCCCAGACTGGAGTGCAGTGGCCGCTCCCGGCCACCGCAGCCTCGACCTGCTGGCCTCCGGCAATCCTTCTGCCTCAGCCTTCCGAGTAGCCGGAACTACAGGCGCACGCTACCACGCCCGGCTGATTTTTTTATTTATTGTAGAGATGAGGTCTCGCTTGCCCAGGCGGGTCTCGAACCCGCGGGCTCAGGCAGTCCACTCACCTCAGCCTCCCAAAGGCACGGGATTACAGGCTGAGCCACCGAGCCCGGCTTATAGTAGCTAATTTTGAAGGGCTATCTAATAACACCATAGAGTTAAAATATGACAATAACAATTCATAGAAGATGGGATGGTGTTCAGAGGAAAATTAAAGCACTCCAAGTTTCTTGCTTTTTTTCAGGAAAAATGTAATGGGAAAAGAAACCAAGTCGGGTTACAGATGGGGATAATGTAGCTAAGATTTCTTTTCTCTAAAGCTTCTGACAATAAAATTATACTCTTCTCAAACAAGATTAATATCAATTGCTTTAAAGCCATTTTAAAATATTTTTCCCATTGAAACAGATTAACATTTTTCAAGAAGTTAAGAGAATTGCTTATGTCCAGAAATGAGGAAAGTCATCCTGTTTCGTTCTTACCTGCTTGTCAGCCAGTTGACACAGAATTAAATGTGCTGTTCAGCTTTTAAGGTTAGTATTTGTTTTTATCAGAGAGCCAAACTCTGAAACTCCTCATCAAAATAAGTAAATTATCTTAATAACTCCATATACTTTACAAACTCAAAAGAAAAAATACATTTGCCTTAAGAACTGAAAGTCCTAAAAGGTCTCAAAGATGGCCTCTCTCGCATTCACCTGAAATATTTTCTCAAGTCTCCCTTTCACTTTTTCTGGGGAAAAAATGTCTTCAGAAATAATAATTGTTAATTATTACTTAGAAATTAAATAATTCATCAGGATCAGCACTGCCCTATTGAGAGGCTACATTGCAACTCACAAAGACAGTTATTAAGGGCTAAATAGAAAAGATTTAGATTAAAAATACAATGTTCGCATTCAAGAACTATTGTAATCGCTCCATTAAGCAGCAGCATTGCAGTGGGTCTATATTTTTATTTGCTTCATTACTTAAAACTAGAAAACAGTTATCAGCCATGTTACAGTGGTTAAAGATTATATTGTTTACATAGCTGATGTTGAAAGTTAGCTTTGTATCAACTCCTTGACAATTTCTTCTATTCATGTAATATTGTTTAAGTGATAGACGATTGTTTGGCTGAATTTTCTGCTTTTATATCGAGTTTTTTTTAATGAAAGTTGGAAAGAATCCAATAAGAAGGGTGATTATATCAGTCAAGATAGAATGGGTTGTGAGCAACGATAATCCCAATATCTGAACAACAACAAGGGTTTATTTCTTCTTTACACAACGTGTCTGTTACTGGTTAACTGAGGGTCTGCTGCTTCTTTCTGTCTGGGTCAATCCAGGTCTCCACAGTGGGGAGAGAAAAAAGACATATAGCAGACCATGAAACGGCTCTACAAGCTTCTGTTGAAGTGCCAGTCATCACCTCTGCTCTTATTTTATTGGCTAAAACAAGTTTCATGGCTAAGCCTTCACTAAGCAGGAAAGGGATAAATCACGCTCCCACGGGGAGAAACAGGGAGGGGGTCCCAAGCACACGGTGAGCAGAGTATACCATAGTAACCCGCCTGCGCTGTTTACAAAACGAGGAAGGAATCACTTCAACAGACTACTTGTTTTCAAGGGCAAAATTTGTCCTGTTTCTTCTTTGAAAAGAAAAGGGGACTCTCGTTCAAGAAAAAAAAAAACTCAGGTAAGTTAAACTTTTGACTTGAAACCTTGGGCAGTGTGACAAAGAATGGAGAAAATGTTGTTACCAACTAAGAGATTGGGAATCTTGTTGATTCAAGACTACAAAAACGCCAAGTCTCTGGCTCCATACTCAACAAGGATTGAGTGAGACGAAATATAATGTCCAGTGTAATAGAAAACTTTAAAGACATGATCATTTATGAGAAATACATTTTCTGGAGAAATCTAAGGGCATTTCAGTGAAAAAAGTTTGCGTTTCAATTTCAATTTGCATAAGAAACAAGGAATGTGCTTAAGAAGCAAAGGCTGCAAAAGTGAAATTTAAACTAATTCTGACAAGTTAATACTGCCAAAATCAATTGCCATCTCAGACATCCTTATGATTCATATTCCAAAATCTCAGGAGAATTTAGAATGCTAAGAGTATTCATTTTAAGTCTCAAAAATGTTTTGGCCACGTATGGTGGCTCAGGCCTGTAATCCCAGCACTTTAGGAGGCCAAGTCAAAAGGATTGCTTGAGCCAGGAGTTCAAGACCAGACTAGGCAACATAGCAAGACCTTGTCTTTACAAAAAATCAAAAAAGTAGGCAAGCATGGCGATGCACACCTGTAGTTCCAGCTGCTTGGAAGGCTGAGGCAAGAGAACTGCCTGAGCTCAGGAGGTCGAGGCTGTGGTGAGCAGTGACTCTGGCCCAGGTGACAGAGTGAGAGACTTTGACTCAAAAAATAAAAATAAAAAATAAAAGATAAAAGGGAGCCAGGCTCAGTGGCTCAGCCTGTAATCCTGCGCTTTGGGAGGCTGAGGTGAGTGGATTGCCTGAGTCTGCAAGTTCGAGACCCGCCTGAGCAACTTGGCAAGACCTCATCTCTACAGTAAATCAAAAAAATCAGCCGGGCATGGTAGCGCATGCCTGTAATTCCGGCTACTAGGAAGGCAGAGGCGGAAGGATCGCTGGAGCCCAGCAGGTCAAGGCTGCAGTGGCCAGGAGCGGCCACTGCACTCCAATCTGAGCGACAGAGTGAGACTCCCAACTCAAAAAAACAAACAAATAAATAAATAAAAGGGAATGCTTTTATTGTGGACAACAGCAAGAAACCCCCAAATTCTAGAACAAGTTATCAGTATTTGAGAGTAAACTTCTTTTGCTTTCATTAGAGGAAGTAAATTTTATCACAGCACTTACATCATGATTACAGCAAGGCCGTAAATTAGAAGCCACATCCCTGATTTGCTTAAATGCCAATAATGCTTTGCCGTAAGTAGTTTTCAAGTTTGGTGACCACTGAAACCCTTTCGATGTTATGACTGTGTAGCCAGTTCAAAATTAAGTCAACACAGGCCTCTCAGGTTCAGATCCAGAAGAATATATAGAAACTTGCAGCACTGTCATCACAACAAAAATCAGGAATTAAAATAAGGTCAAATGTATAGCTCACCCTCAAGCTACACATTTCAGCATTTAGCATTAAATTCAACATTGAATAAACCTTCAGTGTTCATTCATTCAATAAACATGAGTTTGAATCCCATTAATAAACAATTCTGTTTATTTTTTTTTAAAGAAATTTCACACCAGCCACATCGGTTTTTCCCAGAGTCATTCTATAAATGGATAGTCCTGCAGGATTTAATTAATGGTTACATGATAAATTGATAAATAAGTTTGAGAAACCCTGAATTAAACAAAATAGGTTTATTTATTTAAAAGTCCTCTAAGTTATTAAAGACCAATCACATCAAGAAGCTTCAACCAGATTTGACCACTGAATTCTTTCTTTCTTTCTTTCTTTCTTTTTTTTTGTGTGAAAATACCACGTGGGACTGTTGTTCCTTGAAATACACTTTGAAAAGTGCTGAATTAGACTCTTCTAGATAATGTTTTCATTGTGTGAATATTTTAAATATTATCTAGAATTGACGCTTTAGCTCAACATCTCTTCAAAATTGTTAAATCACTCCATTTAGAAAGAAGACAACTAGTTGGACAGCAGTGACCATCACACAGTTGGCTCAACCACGAGACAGCAGACTTTGTTCTTCTTCAGCATTTTAAGACCAAAGTTGAAGAACTGTTTGATAATGTGACCGGTTGGTCCATTATAGGGAATTTATGACCAGAGGGAAAAAAAATTAATGAGTGAGTATTTTCATTGCCGATATTGTATTGTATGGGTCCAGGCAATGCTAACCCAATTTCAGGGATCCCTATGATGACACTGATACAGCATGTGTAAATGACAAGAAGCGGTCGTTTTCCCAGAAAACCAATTTGCTGAAGCAGAGGCTGCAAACATTTTGTGAGAAGGAGCAAATCTTGATTCCCCCTAGGGGCAAAGGAGTCAACAGGACTGAGACACTGACAGTGAAGAGCGTAAAAGTGAGCTCAGCAGAAGACTCTCCTCTCAGACTGAGTTTGGCTTCTGCTGTGAGTGCAATAGAGGCCGTTTGAACTGAGAAGCGATGTGAGCTGTCTAATGTTTCCAAGATTCTGACTGCTGAGCAAAGAGGTATGGACGTAGGAGGTCAACCGGGAGGCTGCAGCCACTGTGTTCTGCTTCACTGTCAGAAGAGGGACTTCTGGCCTCCTTGTCTTTCTATCTGATCACACAGTAGCACTGTAATCACAACGAAAATCAGGAATTAAAGTAAGTTCAAACGGAGGGGGACAACGTTAACTGACTTGTCTGCCTTACTGGTGGCTAGTACAATGTTTTAAAAAAAGGTGGCTGGGCTCAGTGGCTCAGCCTGTAATCCCAGTGCTTTGGGAGGCCGAGGTGAGTGGATTGCCTGGGCCCACAGGTTCGAGACTCCCCTGGGCAACTTGGCGAGACCTCATCTCTACAATAAATAAAAACAATTAGCCGGGCGTGGTAGTGCGCGCCTGTAGTTCCAGCTACTTGGAAGGCTGCAGCGGAAGGATCGCCAAAGCCCAGCAGGTCGAGGCTGCGGTGGCCGGGAGCGGCCACTGCACTCCAGTCTGGGTGACAGAGTGAGGCTCCAACTCAAAAAAAAAAAAAAAGGTGATGGCACAGTGTCTCTAGTTAGTGATGTGTGACATCATCAAAGCCATAATGTCAAGCCAGACCAAAATGCCTTCTCAGTGAGGCCCACCCTGACCACTCTGTTAATATCACAGCCTACTTCTCTACCCGGAGAACTCCCACCTACCCCACCTTACATTTTTCTGCAACTCATGTTCTACCCCCACACATTATGTACTCTGCATATGTGTGATGTTTAATGTTTCCTGTCCCTCTTCTAACTGTGAAGCAGAACACAGTGGCAGCAGTCTCCCGGCTGGCCTCCTGCATCCATACCTCCCCTCAGCAGCCAGATCTTGGAAACATTGGTTGGAGCACATTCCTTCTCAGTCCAAGAGCCCTTATTTCACTCACAGTAAAAACCAGAGGCTTTGCAATGGTCCACAAGAACGGAGAGACCTGGCCTTCCATTCCCTCCCCTCCTGCCTGCCTCCCTCCACGCCACTCTAACGTTCTCGCCTTTTCTCAACACGCCAGCATGCCCCATCCCAGGGCCATTCTGCCAGCTACCTCTTCAGCCTTGCGTGCTTTCCTCTCAGCAGATCTCCACACATCTCACACCATCACCTCCTTCCAAGTTTTGCTTGAGTGTCATCTTGTCAGAGAGGACTTTCCTCACCACGCTAATGAACCCGACAGCCTTGTCCTTACCATGACCTGCTGTCTCTTACCCTAACTCCATCTCCTTCTCACTTATTGCATATAACTTACTTATCATGCTTATTGTCCATATTATGATTATGATTATGATTATGATTATGATTATGATTATTAGGGACAGGTTCTCACTCTGTTGCCCAGGCTGGAGTGCAAAGGCAGGATCACAGCTCACCGCAGCTTTGACCTCCTGAGCTCAAGCGATCCTCACACCTCAGCCCTCCAAGTAGCTAGGACTCCTGGCATGACTCCCCCAGTTTTTTTTCAAGAATCTTCAGAAAACAAAGAATTTTTGCAATTTTTCTTCACTTTCATTCCCAAGGCCTGAAATCATACCTAGCACATAGTGAATGCTTAACAAATACTAGCTGGATGAATAAAGAACAATTAAAACAGTAGATTTTAGCTGCACAGATTGGATTTTAACTCCAGATTTACCATTTATTAGCATCTATGCAAACTTTAGTAAATTGTGGAAGCTCTCTGAGTCCCAATTTCTTTATCTGCAAAGGGAGAATAACAATACTTAGTTCACAGAGTGCAATGCCTTGTGTATCGAATAAATAGGACCATCATTAGGCAAGGTGGATCATCTGAAAGCAGAATAGAAGAACAAATGACCAAGCGCTCATTGTGGGGTGGATTTATGTTATGTTGGCATATAGAAAATGGAGAGAGAATGTACTCAAGTTCTCATGCATCTCTAGGTGTGCATATGTAAAACCAGCAAGCATGAAGGGGAAGAATGAATACAATGTAACCAAGGTGATTGTCTACACAGCTGATCTGATGAATAATGCAGGTAAGCGTAATTAAAGCCCCTGATCACTATGGTGGTTCAAAGGTGAAAGAGTTGCTTTATAGGCTTCGTAAGATATTGGCAGTATGCACGATGAAATATTTTTCTTTCAAACACTTCAGAATCAATACTTCTATGGTTTCTCAAGGTTATTCAGGTTGTCTCCATTTCATGCATTCTAGAATGTCATTATTGACTTTGCACTTGACATTCTTCCCTGTGCCTGTTACACTGGCCTTGGCAGCAAAGAAAGGCCATATGGTGCCCATCCATATGGATGGGCTGGCTGGATTTTAGAATCTTATTCCCCATTGATGCTCCTGTTGTGTGAACAGAATAACTTCTATTTAAGAGTAGAAGGCGTGAGATTTCAGCCTCACATATCATATCAGTTAGAAAATATGCTCAGCTGTGAGTATCGGAGACCTGAAAACAGGACTTAAACAAGTATGGTATGGAGGTTCCACATTTCATCATAGATCTTCGACCTCCCTTCTCTGCCATCTTTGAGCCGTGGCTTCCCCCCTCAAGGATGTCTCATATTTGCAATGTGGTGACTGGGACTCCAGAAAGCGTTTCCACATACCAGGTTGAAAGAAAGGAAAAGACAGGGAACAAAGGGAGCATGCCAGCTGAGTCACTGCCCATTTTTAAGAAGCTCCATCCACCAACTTGGGCTTGCATCTCACTAGCTAGGAATTAGTCATATGGACTCCCATCTTCCAAGCAGGCTAAAAAAAATCGAGTATATTTTAGCTAAGCACAGTGCTGCTCCAGCCAAGTCAGAGTGAGTTCTATACATTAGAAGGGGGAAGTCGTGGATATTGAGTAGGGATCTGGCAATCTCTTGTGCAATTAAATAATTTCTGCAATAGACGAGCCAAAGACGGTTGTCATTGTTGGCTAATGACTTTCCAATTACCTTTACACCAGCCGAGAAATTTAAATCTTTCCATTCGTTTTCCAAGTGGTGGTTTAGACAAAGTATCTCTTAGAAAAGGCAGTCGTAGTGCTATCGACCCCACTAGTTTCTGGTTCAGCTTTTGCTGATCAGGCTTCTCTTGCTAACTGCACCGCTGATCCCAATCATTCCTCACTGGGCCCTGTGGGAGGAAACACTTCTCAGAAGCCTACCATCAGGATATCATCATTGCTGCGGCAGTGCTCCAAGGACCAGCGGCCCCTTGTGTGACCAAGAACCCTGCCTGCCTCTCCCCACTGCACATCACGTGCTGGAGAATGAATATTAAGGGAGTCATATTTGTTTAGCACATAGGAAACTCTCTAAGAATCCTTGAAGCACTCACTACCTCTTTCAGGTCATCACGGAGCAATTGTGGCGCATTTCACCCTAGCTAGCAGCTTCCTCAAGTTTCATATCAAGGACTAATTTGCTAAATGGTCCCTCAGTTGCCTGAAAGAGCTACACAACATCACAAAGTATATAACTTCCTTCCATGCAGCGACCCATCCACTGAGAAGATCTGACTTCAAACCCCATTACAAAATTCCTGTCTTTGCTAATTATTTTCTAAGACTGCAGTACTTGAGGAATGGGAAAGCATGAAAGTCAACAACCTGTTCTAAAGAGGAGTGCAGAGCCACTTGGGAAAGAGCGATGAAAAACACGCATGCGTGCACACATAACGTCCTCTCTTCCAAGCCCGGTGTTTTCCTTTTGTTCTCAAAACAAAACAGAACCCACATGCATGCTGAGAAAGATAAGCCTTTGATTTTTGGTCTGCCTTTTCTTTTTTTTACCTCCTTCATGGAGATGGCTCTGTGGGGCTTTCAACTTGTCAGATATAATCTGTTCTGGCCACACAGTCTTGAGAGGAGGACGGCCACAGAATCAGAGGTGTCGGATGAAAATGGCGTAGAATGCAAATGCAGAACACCACAAAGGTGATAAACACAAGGTTCTCTCTCCCTGAGAAGGAACGAACAAGAGGCCGGACCTGGAAGGAGCAGTTGCAACAAATGACAGGAGCCTCAGTGGACAGAGCATGGCCCAGAGCCTAAGCTGGCCATGTGGACAATTCCCAAAGGCTACAAGTCCTCACATCTCTCTTGCCACTCCTACTGGGACATTTTGGAAAGAAGGCCAAATCGCCCTTCGTCAGGATATGCTGATTCAGACAGACAGCTAAGCCGAAGTGGCTTTGGTGAACACACTCCGTGGGATGGAATGAGCTCCCCTGTGGTCTGCTGCCCTGTTGCTGTTAAACTGAAACTGGAGGAGCTCAGAGTTGCTAAGACTGTCACACTGCTGTGGGAAGAATTTGCACAATTGGCGCCCTCAGGCAAGTGGTGCTGAATCTGTCAGTGTTCCAGACTGTGTAATTTTTTCAGCTATTTCTTCATTCCAGCCTACGTGGAGCACAGCCTTTCAGAGTGAGCATTTACAGCACTGCCAGTTCTGAGGAAAGGCAAAGATTGGCCACCAGAGGTGTGGGTTCGAGGGCTGACCCCTGGGGGGAAGGAACTAGGAAGAAGGCAAACTCAGCCCCAGGACTGTGGACAGCTCAGCACTGAAGACGTGAGGAGAGCTCCCTAGATATCGGGAGTCATGACAGAGTTAGGGTCTGAACCTCACTGAGCCGTTCAACTACTGAGTTAGCGCTAGGAATACAATCAGAATTAAGTGGTGTGGGAAGGACACAGAAAGAGCATACATGTTGCTCTGTTCGCCCTTCCCCTTTTCTGCTAATCAGAGAATCCATACATATAGCCCCAGTTGTGGAAGCAGGGCATGACCTCTCAGACCTTTGCCACAGGTCATCGGATCAGAAATGTTTGATTCAAGCACAACCAATTCGTTAGCTGACCAGAGACCCGTCCGATCCACTCTTTCTTGAGAATTTAAAACATAACACACACTGACTGCAGCTAGTCAGATGGTTCTGGACACTAGATTTCAAAAGCCATAGAGAGTAGGGCCCAGTAAGTGCCACAACAACTCGAAGTCACATGAAATCCAGGGTCATGAATGAGCAGAAACCAAGAGTCTTTGGAGGAAGCTGGTATGGAAAGGAACAAAGAAGATATGCAGAGCGTGGCAGAGATGAGATACCACATGATCCCAGAGAGAAGGGGACCGGGGGGGGGGGGGGGTAGCTGTCTCACAGCTTTCCAGCTCCCAAGAGATCTTGTGGTTATTCCCTCAGTCAAGCTCTCTGGGGTCCCTTGCATCCTCATCATCTAACCAGGACGTCCCGATCCTGCAGGGGACACATTCAGCAAACATCCCATGGTTGATATTGGCCAGGTGTTCCAGATTCTTGGATTGTAAAGAATAGAGACTCACTCAAACGACCCTCAGAAGGAGTTAATGATCACAAAAATCCCCATGACCCGGGTTCAAGACCAGAGAAATGTCTAGGGATCCAGACGGGCTCGGGAGAAGCCGCTCTTTATTTGTCTTGCTGAGAGTCTTCTCGGACTCTCACTGAAGATGTCTCTGCTCCTCTGTCCTCCTCGGCTGCAACCTCTCTCTGTGCCAATCCGTGTATCCTTTCCCTCCATTCTGCATAGCTTTCCTCTGCTTCAAAGACCCTGCTCCCTCACAGCTTTGACTTCTTACTTCAGCCTGCTGTGACCCTCCATGGCCCTACCTTCCCTCATGGCTTCTTGTTACAGATTCCCTCTGTTTCAAATCACACTGCTCACTGTGTTTTCTAGTTCAGCTTCAAAAGAGAGAATATGATTAGCCCTGTTTGTCCTTTTGTACCAGGTCATGGGCTGCTGGCCAGCCTCTGGTTTGACTATTCTTGGATCAAAGCCCACCTCTTATACAACCAGCTACAGCCGGTAGGACAGGGTCGCAGAGAACAAAACACAGCAATTTAGGACTGCCCGTATAGAAGGGGTTATGAGAATGGACGATGCTTTGATCCACATGTTTGATACGCCAACCCCTCCTGGCCACAGATATTTTAAGGTAATGTCATTTGTCTTCCAAGAAATGATTAGCCATGTGATAAAGCAATCTATTTCATAATATTAGCAATTGTGTTGTAACTTTCTTATTTTCTTCCTTTGCTTTTCAGAACTTTCCAAACTTTCCAGGAAAATGGGTCCTGCTTCACAGGTCTACCCAGGTACATTACATTCACTTCTAAGAGAGCAAATGGAGTGTCACTTAACAGCAAATGCACATTAAGCATTACCATGTGCCATACTTTATACTAGACACCGTAAATACAGCAAGAACGAAAAAGGACTTCTTGTCAGGGAACATAGGTGATTGGAAATTGAATCATGACACTTCTGAGAGTGAAAAAGGTGCTATTAATCATCAGATCAAGACAAAACTGGGACGGTGCTGAGTGAAAGTTTCCTTTGGCATATGCCAGCGAACACTTTAACATTTTGAGCAGAGGACTGTCAGATGTAAGGCCTTAACTTTCCCCTCAAGAGTTAATTTCTAAAAATCAGGAAATTCAAAGAACAAGCCAGGCATGCATTTGTGGAGAAGAAGTCCCTCATCTCAGAATCCTCATTCTACCCTTTGGAAAACATCCAGGATTCCAGTTCAGTCGAGTACTAGGAAAGGGATGAGTATGTCCGTTGGGAGCTGACATTTGCCGATCACATACCACGTGCTAGCTACAGGGTAGGTGCCTTCCACATGTCATGACCACTCTGTGATGCGTATATCATGAACCCATTCTACTGATGGAGAAACAGGGACTCAGGGAGTTGGATCGAGTCACTCAAGGTAACAGGTCTAATGCTGGAACTAAACTGTGATCCCAGCTCTAGCTGTCTGCATTACATTAAGCTGCCTCTCAAGAATTAAATTTGGGATCCTGAGACACTGAAGAATCACAGCCTCTAGCTTCCCTGGAAGTCAGTGTGAAGGGTCATGAGTCTGTCATAGGAAGTCAAGTGGCGGTGGTCATTTCTTCATATCATCAGCTTCTTGGCTTATCCCAAGCAAAAATGTGGAAGTTGAGCTTAGCTGAATGCTGAATCTCGGAACATTTCTTATGGTCCTCCTGGAGACGATGTCTGAATGTGCCATGTAATTTGAAGATGATGTTTCTGAAGGTAATTAAAGAGAAATATCTGAAGAGTGTGGTTCGCCCAGGGAAAAAACTCTCAAAGTTGTAAAATGCATTTGCAACGACCTTCCTATCAATTAAATCAAAGAGAGTAATTCTATTGATACCAGATTAAAGAGATATGTCAGATTCAGTTTGGACAAATAAAATCACAATGCAAATCTTGGTTCATCTTAATGGGATTTGGCCTGCATCCGATTTTTCAAAACATAAAAATGGAGAAAATATATTTTGTTGGAAGGATTTTACTATCTTTGCTTGGATTTTCTCAATAGTCATATTCTATAGGTACTCCCAAATAAAAGGCAGTCTGGATCAAAAAAGTTGGCCAGGCTCGGTGGCTCAGCCTGTAATCCCGCGCCTTGGGAGGCCGATGTGAGTGAATGCCTGAGCCCGCGGGTTCGAGACCTGCCTGGGCAACTTGGCAAGACCTCATCTCTACAATAAATAAAAAAAAAAAATCTAAAAAAAAAGAAAACAAAAAAACAAAAAAGTCATGGAGGTAGGGAAGTTTATCGAAATGAAGTCACCTGTAAGAGGTTTTTCACTGCCCTGTTAGCAAATTTCACTTACAGACTAACATTCAAAGAACGTCAAAAACATAAAAACTGCATGGGCCATCGTATTGCCTCTGTGACTTGTTTCATCCCAGCTTCAGATCACAATCATACATTTTAGACAAAAAGTCTTTGGAGAAGCCTGATTGAAAACATTACAATCGAAAGACTCTTTTGAAACAGAAAATCTATTTTTATCCTAAGGACAAAAATATCTCTTGAAACAAAAGAGCTTCCTAACAACATATTTTGGAAATGCTAAAATTAAAAGTCAGGTGTGTATCCTTGTGATCTTAAAATGTGAGAAATAAGAAGATGGAAGAATATAGTGCGCTGAGGAATGAAGCATTCTTTAGGATGTGAATGTTTGGGTTCTGTTCACATAAATAGAATGGGGAATTTTATTTAATGTAGAAGGAAAACAAAATCTCTTTGTCCAAAATAAGTAAGTGATGTATCTATTCCAGAACTTGCACTGCTCTTTAACTTTAGATCTCAAGTTGAAATTCAAACCAGTGTTTTAAAATACTTGGGTCTCTATTCTTCTCAGTGTCTTCTATTAGCAGGGAAATACAATCTTCTTTTGTGTCATGTAGCGAATAGCAAAAACTGGCTAGCCAAAGAATGCCCCCCTGAATTCACAGTCAGCTTTGCAGAACTGAATTATATAGAAATAAATGCAAGTACTTACTGTCTCACTGAATTATGGATTTTAGAAAACTGTTTAATAAGGAGGAAAACATTGAAGACAGCTTCTATTGAATTTTGCACACACAGAAAGCTAACATGAAACAGGAACAGAAAACAGATTTTTTAAGCAAAGTTAAATTATAATGTATGATAGTTTAGAAGCCAAGATATCGTCACAAAGACAAATCCAACAATAGCCTTTCTGTTAGTAATCTTGGAAGTGTGTGTAATTATATTCTTAAGTGGTCAGTCTTTCTCTACCTGCAACTGTGGATTAAGAACTTTTGACACTTCTTTATTTAGCTGCTGGATCTATAGAAAATAATAAAGCCTTCAAATGTCTGCCACTTCTCTCCTTCACTTCCTCAATCGTCCAGGAAACTGGATTATCATCAGAATCAAAGTATAAGTCCCTCAGCTGATGGTCAACTTCTTAAAACTTGTGTCTTTGAGTATATGCGTTTTCGTACCTTCCAAGGCACTAAAGGTTACAGCCACAAAGCGAATTTTTAGAATATGTCTGTTAACTGATTTGAACTTATACGACAAATCCAAAAACTCGCAAGAATTTCTGTACTATTTGCCATTTTTAAATCGTTCATTCATTTAGACTTGTTGATAGCTCAGCAAACACTGGCCACTCTGCTAAGGGATTAGAGTGAACCAGACGCAGTCTTCATGCTGTAGCAGCTCCCAGTGTCATGTAAGGAAGACAAGTAAGTGAACCGGCAACAACACCGTGTGATACGCACCCAATGTGACGGCAGGGTATAATGGAGCATCTACTCATTCAAAGGAGGATTCGGAGCTTCTGGCAAAAGGTGGTGTCTGAACTGAAACTGCAAGCCCAGTAGTGACCAGAGAGGGAGGAGGAGATGTAGGCAGAGAGAAAAGCAAACTGCCAAGGTCAGGACTTGGGAGAAAAACCACATGCTGGGGGCCTGCAAACAGTCCAGCAGGATGAGGGTACAGAGACTCCTGTAGACAGGGCAGAGGAGGAGGGCAGAGTTCTGGGGGGCTTTGAGCGCCATGCCAACTCACTCCTCACAGGCAGCCTTGGTGCTACTGCTGTGTTCTTGTCCACTGACAAGTGTTTGGGCTTATCCAAGCCCCCCATGTGGAGCTATCACTCAAGAAAGAGAAACCAGAGAGAATATTTAATTGGATAAAGCAATTCAACATGATTATTGCAGTTCAATCATTTTAGCGTATGGACACAAACGCATCATGGACGTCTGTCCCTACTTCTTTCCCTTCCCGTAACCTTTGTGAGATTCTGATCCCAAGAATGTGAAGTCGTCCTAGGGAGGTGGGTGGGGGAGCAAAGGGGAAACAGATGGAAGACAGTATTTTGAAAAGGCAACTGTGTGCAAAAGCCTTTCCTTACAAGCCCCCAAACTATTGAAAAGCAATTAAATCTTTATGTCCTATGTGTTGAATCTACATAGAACTAACCTTTCAATAAGAGTTTATCAAATCAACATGCATTACTATCAACAATATTGCTTTTTTAATCAAAATGGGACTTTGCTGTGGAGCAAATAAAATGACCTAACCTCTCTGGTGAGCAGTTTCACAAAACATGCCAAAACTTTAATCTTTTTTAAGCATTTTGTCCAAATTTTTACTTCTGGGAAGTAACCCTGAAGAAACATGCAAGGCCACACACAAAGATTTGGCTAAACGTTATCATGTATGGATGACCAACATGAGGAGCATTGTGAAGGCCAAAATCACCAAAGATACTCCCATCGTGACCAGCTTCAAGCTACCAACCAAAAGTCACTGAACCACTGAATGCAGAGTTGGGAAGAGACATGCAGCGGCCCAGCACACCACTGAGAAGGAAACACTTGGAGCTCTCACTCCCTGTTTTCTGTTTTGGAAATGATAGACACACATGTATGCGTGCACACACACACACACACACACACACACACACATACACACCTGTACATTACACAGTCACCATGCGTGCACACGTGCACACACACACACCACTTCACTCACAGTTCATTTTCCAGAACCAGTCACATGGCTTTACCTCACGGCCAGCGGAATCCAAAAGGAGAAAAACAGTCATGCTCTCCACAAAGCCCAGTCCTGGCTTCCTCTTTCACGCTTGCCAAGTCCCTCAAGGAATTTTCGGAAACAAACATTTTTCTTTTTCTAAAAGAAATCCCGCCACTATCTTCAAAATAGTCATTTATTCTCACCTGCTGCATGCATGACACACACACACATAAAGAAAAAAAATAAAATTATTGCAGGGTAGATGGTTTAGGAATTTTTCATTTTCTATTAATTTACATTTTATATTTTTCAAAATAAACATGGGTTGTTTCTATCATAAAAACATTTTTGTGCTTTTTGTGTACACATATTATGCATTTATGTGTACACAAACATATGAGTATATGCCTTCCTTGCATACTTTCTGAAAAGACAGACCAAGAGTGGGAAGCCATTTTTCATCTTGTTCTGAAACCCTGACACAATGATGAGAAAGTAGAAGCTATGCTTTTGGAGAAATGCACACTTTAGGTAAAATTAACTTTGCCGACTTTGTCTTTTCAGGAACAGACTGCCAGGTATCAGAGGCATCTCATAGCGGCAGTCAAGCTTGCCTAGAGTAAAGGGAAATTA
>CAUYQG010247963.1:0-20984 GCA_963574415.1 Tarsius wallacei
TGTAGTTCCAGCTACTTGGAAGGCTGAGGCGGAAGGATCGCCGGAGCCCAGGAGGTCGAGGCTGCGGTGGCCGGGAGCGGCCACTGCACTCCAGTCTGGGTGACAGAGTGAGACTCCAACTCAAAAAAAAAAAAAAAAAAGTTCAAATGTACTTTAAAGAAAGTTGATTTAAGTGCAAAAGCTGAGTACTGCAGCCTGGGACACTCAAGTTGCCTTGGAGACTGCTCAGGAGGACAAAAGAGAGATTCAACATTTTTTTTTTTTTGAGTTGGAGTCTCACTCTGTCACCCAGGCTGGAGTGCAGTGGCACGCTCACGGTCACTGCAGCCTCGACCTGCTGGGTTCAGGAGATCCTTCTGCCTCAGCCTTCCAAGTAGCTAAAACTACAGGTGTGCACCACTATGCCCGGCTAGAGAGATTCAACTTTTTAAAGAAAAAAAAGGACAAATCAGGAGAGAGAGCTGATTGCAAAAGTTATTGGTCAGGAATTCTCACTGGTTTATAGAAATAACATTGGTTAGTGATTGGCTGTATACTGTGTTAGGTTAGAGATCTCAGTGGGACCTCCAAAAATGTTAGATCAGAACTGCAGGGTGGGGTTACGTACTTTGCGATACAGTGACGAATGAAAGATGAAAAGAACTGCACAGCAGTTAGATTAGAAAATATAATTTATTTAAAAAGTAAATTAGAGAGAGAGAGAGAGAGCATATTGAGAGAGGAGGGCAAAGCTCAAAGAGCCAGAGTTTAACAAAACAATGGTGGCTGCTGCTTGAAGTCCAATCCTATTTAAATATTCACTTTGTTGGCGAGATGTCATTAAGGTGATTGGGTGGTGGTCTGCTCACTTCATCATGAAGGGACAGGTAAGGTAGGCACTGAGGTCAGGTGATGGACAGCAGGCAGATTGGTGGGTTAGTCACATGAGTGCTGCCATGATGATGGGGTCTGTGTCAGGAAGGTCACAAAGGGTTGATTAGGAAACTTGGGTCTTATGGTTGGAGGCAAATACTTGAAATAAAAAAGCTAATTAGTACCCCCAAAAAACTGGGGAGGGGGTTGAAAGACAGTTATCAATAGCTACCTCTGAGAAACCGGTTCTGTCCATGGCTAGTGATTAGAGGAAAAAGTAAAATGAATTGCTAGAAAAAAACGTGACAACTAGGCGTGTTAAAATGACTGCGCTTTGGGTGTATTGACTCCATGTTATGTCCTTTCACATTGTAGGGTATTTGGCATTTTATGGCTACTTGTACTCAAGGGTTCAAGAGGTAATGATTTATCTCCAGGGGGAGTGAGACTTGATTGCTGTTGCATTTAAATGCCTTTCTGAGGCTGATAATTTAAAGCATGCCTCAGGCAAAAGGGTCATCTTTCTCAAAACTCAACTCCCTTTAGCTTCAGGTGACAAAATGCAGCCCAGGTTTCAGAGAGTGTAGCACCAGACTGTCATTGAACTTGGCAGCCTCAGGAGCACCTGAGAAGGCCTTGGGGATGGACTTTGACCTTCCTCAGGTGGGCGCTGGCAGCAGGGATGAGGTCCTTGAATGTCAGAAAACACCAAGGAAAACAGTGGAGAGAGAAGAGGGAGAGCATGGGGAACTCCTACCCTTGAGGAATGTGGCCGAGGGTCAGACGTGGATGTCCACAGGGGACACCAGCAGGGACTCCCAGACAATACTTTGTTATTTTCAGTCAGAGTGTCACTCTGTTGCCCAGGCTGGAGTGCAGTGGCATGCTCACAGCCACTGCAGCCCTGACCTGCTGGGCTCAGGCGATCCTTCCACCTCAGCCTTCCAAGTGCTGGAACTACAGGCACGCACCACCACACCCAGCCAATTTTTTGATTTATTGTAGAGATGAGGTCTCACCAAGTTGCCCAGGTTGGTCTTGAACCCTTGGGCTCAGGCAATCCTCTTGCCTCCACCTCCCAAAGTTCTCGGATAATAGGCATGAGCCACGGCACCCAGCTCCCGGACAATACTTGTGACACTTTTGAGAGTTCTAGGACAGGTCAGGTTAAGAATGTGGGCTTTCGGTCAGGCATGGTAGTTCATGCCTGTAATTCCACCATTGCAGTAGGAGGAGGCTGAAGTGGGAGGATCACCCGAGCCCAGGGTGAGTAATATAGTGAGACTTAATCTCTATTTATAAAAAAAAAAGTGGGTCTCAGTGGCTCAGTCTGTAATCCCAGCACTTTGGGAGGCCAAGGTGAGTGGATTGCCTGAGCCCGCAAGTTTGAGACCAGCTCTGGCAATTTGGCTAGACCTCATGTCTACAATAAATCAAAAAAAATTAGCCAGGCATGGTAATTGTAATTCTGGTAACTTGGAAGGCTGAGGTGGAAGGATTGCCAGAGGCCAGCAGGTCGATGCTGGGGTGGTTGTGAGTGTGCCACTGCACTCCAGCCTGGGTGACGGAGTGAGACTCCAACTCAAAAAAAAAAAAAAAAAAAAGCCAGGCCTGGTGACTTATGCCTGTAATTCCAGCAATTTGGGAGGCTGAGATGGAAGGATCGCCTGAGCATAGCAGGTCGAGGCTGTGATAGCCATGATCATGCCACTGCACTTCAGCTTGGGTAACTCAAAAAATAAAAATAAAAATAAAAAAGAGTTGGGCTTTCTCCATCTATCAATTTCAGTTAAACTCGTGTGTGTTAATACACAGATTTACACTGGAATCACTTTGATTCAGGAATGTTGATTTACATGAGCAACAGAAACCTTCTTTAGTTGAAGAGGTGATGAAGGAACTCCATATAACATTATTTCTAGTGAAGTCTTTGATTCGTAGAGAGATTCTTAGAAATCTTGCACTAGAGCATAGCATAAACAAGTCACTGTTTGGATCTTCATGCAGGAAATACCTCTGGACAGCAATCATCGTCAGAAAATTTCAGAAACACATGTGATGCCCAGAGAGATGTTATTTGAGGGATACCTTGTAATTAGTTCCTAACTCTTACCAAACAGCAGCACAGGCCTATAATTTCTATGTAAACTCAGCTCACTGTGTTGTCAGACTGTATTTCTCTTTTTTCTGCTGCTCTGATAATACAAAATAGACAGCCACCTGAGGGCAAAGCTAGTTTGTACAATGAGAGTGGCACGTTCTGGTGGGAAAGCCCAGAGCCTCAGAGTCAGGCAGTATCAGCTCCTCTCCTTGCGCCTGTGACCCACAGCAAGCACACTCGCCCTTTGAGTCTGGACTTTCTTTCAGGTAAAACGAAGGGGTTAAATCCGGGTTTATATTCAATAACGACTTGTTGAGTGACAGATTCGGCAAGGGGCTTCCATCAACCTTCCCTGGCCCAAACACCATCACTTCCTTTTAGAGTGATCTGATTTCCAAGGTCTACATTAGTCCTAATAGCTTTATATTTGAAATTGACTTCTACTTTAAAAAAATATTTATTTTCTTGAGTTGAAGTCTCACTTTGTCAACCAGGCTGGAGGGCAATGGCACAATCATGGCTCGCTGGCTTCCACCTCCTAGGCTCAGGAAATCCTTCTGCTTCAAACTTCCAGACAGCTAGGACTACAACAAGTGTGTGCCACCACCCCCGGCTGATTTTTTTTCTAGAGGTGGGGTTTCACTATATTGCCCGGGCTGGTCTTGAACCCCTGGACTCAGGCAATTCTTCTGCCTCAGCCACCCAAAGTGCTGGGATTACAGGCACCAGTCACCGCGCCTGGCTCCTAATTGCTTTACATATTTTAAATTCTTCTGTAAGAAACTTCTCTGGTGTGTAACAAAAATAAAAAATGTCTCTATTGTTTTCCTGATTTCAACTTGTCGACTATAAATATTCACACAACACAGAATGTATAAAATAAAAATCAATGATAAGTACATCTCTCAGCAATAACCAAGACCATATTTTGGTGTATTGGTGTCCAGACCTGTTTTTGTGGAGACCCACATACATTTATTTTCCCTATAGTATTTTCAGAAGTCTTCCAAATTTCCTCCTGCTTTTTAAAATTTTCTCCTTGTTATATGGATATCTTTCCATGTCAACATAAGATCCTTTCATGTCAAGAAATACAGATCTAATCGTAATTTTCAGTGGTCTTAGAACATTCCACCACATGGTTAAATTGTAATTTAGATAACTATTCACTACTGATGGACATTGAGACTGATTCCATTTTTTTGGATGAAATCAAAGCTAAAATGAATGTTGTCTCTCCATCTTTGTGAATGTATAACTCTAATTTTTTCTTTCTTTATTTTTTTAAAGGTGGATTTCTGCAAGTGCAAATCATGGTTCAAAGGATAAATAAAGCCCCCCCACCCCCGCCAAAAAAAGCTGTACCAGTTAACAATCTTACCAAGTTGTATTCAAAAATGCCCATTTCTCTAAACTCTATCTATGTTAGCAGTGTCATTCTTTCAAATTGTACTAATCAGTTGGCCAAAAAGTGACATCTTGTTTATTTATTTATTTACTTGTTATTGTTTTGAGTCAGGGTCTCACTCTGTCCCTAGACTGGAGTGCAGTGACTTGATCACCGTAGCCTCATCCTCCTGGGCTCAGATGACCCTTCTCCCTCAGCGTTCCAAGTAGCAGGGACTGCAGCATTTACCACCAAGCCTGGCTAGTTATTTTGTTTGTTTGTTTGTTTGTTTGTTTGAGTCAGAGTCTCACTCTGTTGCCAAGGCTGGAGGGAGTGCAGTGGCATGCTCATGGCCACCACAGCCTCAGCCTGCTAGGCTCAGGCGATCCTTCCACCTCAGCCTTCTAAGTAGCTGGAACTACAAGCATGCACCACCATGCCCAGCTAATTTTTTTCTTTTTTTTTTTTGATTTATTGAAGAGATGAGGTCTTGCCAAGCTGCCCATGCTGGTCTTAAACCCCTGGGCTCAGGCAATCCTCTCTCCACAGCCTTCCAAATTACTGGGATTACAGAGACAAGGTCTTACTATGTTGCCTGGTTGATCTCAAATTCCTGGGCTCAAGCAGTCTTCCCACCTCGGTCTCCCAAAGTGCTGGGAGTATAGGCATGAGCTATCACACTTGGCCTTATTTTCACTTCTTTGACCGCTAGCAAGACTGAACAATCCTTTATGTGTCTAATGACCATTTTACTTTTAAAATTGTAAACCGCCTATCTATATCTTTCCCCCATTTTTCTACTGAATTGTCTTTTTTTTATTGCATTATAAAAACTCTTTCTATATTAAGGTTATTCTATGAGTTGCCATACAGACCACAAGCCTTTGTTCTCAAGTTACTCCCACTTTAAATTAAGGTTCAATTCACCCCTTAGCATGTCATTTATAAAATTAATGTTTGAAACATGTTGGAAAGAGTAAATTGCTATATGTAGAAGGCCAAATCTTATTTTCTGTGATAAGTTAATTTATTTTCAATTTTCACTTTTTCCTCTTCCTTTCATTGCACACCCACTTGCCATGTAGAACCCTCGCCTAAGCCCCCAGCTCCCACTTCAGCCCCCCAAAAGTAAGGCTCTTCAGGTGCTCAGTGATTAGAGGATTTGAACATTTTGAAAGAGAAGTGGGTGGTGACAGCACTTTATTGAAACTTGAAAGCGAGCCAGTGTGATATAATTTCACATTGGGAGCTGATCACTATGGCAACTAGGAACAGATTTTGAAAAATAAACCTCCATATAATAGAATTAGGGGAGAAAAATTGATTAGGAAAAAAAAGACGGTCTATCCTTTGTTTTGTGTTGAGCTCATTTACCACATGCACCAAAATTCTATATTAACACCCAAGAAACACATTTCTGTTTCAAAAGCAAACACATTTTAATGATGTTTACATGGTATAAAGCCACAAGAAGGAAATGCTTTTGTTTGTAATAATAGTGACAGTATCTCTTTAGAGTCTTTTATTTGAGAAGAAATAGTTAAATTTAAAATATATGCATAGTTTTGAATTATTCTCCTTTTTAGCTTAATATTTTCATCTGTTCATTCACTCAACCAACAAGTATTCATTAAGCCACAGTGCTAGAAACTGAGTATACAATTGACCTCTGAATAACACAGATGTTGGGGCACCATCCTCCCCACAGTCAGAAATCAATACAGCTTTGTTTTTTTGTGTGTTGGGTGTCACTTTGTCCCTGAAGCTGATGTGCATTGGCATGATCATGGCTCATCGCAGCCTCAACCTCCTGGGCTCAGACGATCCTTCTGCCTCAGCCGCCTGAGTAACTGGGACTAGAGTCACATGCCGCTACACTGGCTACTTTTTTTCGTTATGTTGTCTTAGGCTGGATCTCGAACTCCGAGGCTCAAACAATTCTCCTGCCTTGGCCTCCAAAGTGCTGGGAATACAGGCATGAGCCACCATGGCTGCCCTGTAATCTATATAACTGGATTTCCCCAAAATGTAACTACCAATAGTCTACTGTTGTTGACCTTACTGTTAACCTAGTCAATTAACACTTATTCTGTATGTTCCATGTATTATATATTGTCTTCTTACAACAAGCCAGATAAAAGAAAATGTTACAAGGAAAATCATAAGGAAGAGAAAATATATTTCCTATTTATCAGGTGGAAGTGAATCATCATGAAGGTCTTGAGCCTTGTCATATTTACGTCGAGTAGGCTGAGGAGGAGGAAAAAAAGAGGGACTGATCTTGCTGTCTGGGGGTGGCAGAGGCAGAAGAGGGGGAGGTAACAGGAGCAGTAGACACAGAAGGTATAATTTTTATGGAAAATAATATGAGCAGCCGGGCGTGGTGGCTCACGCCTGTAATCCCAGCAATTTGGGAGGTGGAGGCGAGAGGATGGCCTGAGCTCAGGGGTTCGAGACCAGCCTGGGCAACTTGGTGAGACCTCCTCTCTACAATAAATTAAAACATTAGCTGGGCATGGTTGCGTGTTCCTGTGCTTCCAGCTTCTTGAAAGGCTGAGGTGGAAGGATTGCCTGAGCCCAGCAGGATGAGGCTGTGGCAGCCACGAGCATGCTACTTCTCTCCAACCTGGGCAATAGAGTATTCTGACTCAAATAAAAAAAAGAAAGAAAGCAAAAGACAATGTATGTCTAAGTAGACTCACACAGTTCCAACCTGTGTAGTTCAAGGGTCAGCTCTACAGCGCTGAGCAAACGCAGATCTGGTCTCTATTCTTGTGGAATTTTATTTTATCAGGGATGTTTTCCCACAACCTTAAATATTCTTCCAACCATGAATTCAATAGTACAACATGCCAGTGTATGTATGTATGATTATTTAATGACTCCTTTATGTTGGACATGTAGACTGATTTTGATTTTTTATTATAATAGATGACTAAATATTAGCCTATCCATATTTTGTTTTTTTGAGTCAGGGTCTCACTTTGTCGCCCAGGCTGGAGGGCAATGGCAGGATCACAGCTTACCACAGCCTCCAACTCCTGGACTCAGGTGATCCTGCTACCTCAGCTACCCGAGTAGCTGAGACTACAGGTATGCACCACCATACTTGGCTAATTTTTTGTGGAGACGAAGTCTCACTATTTTCCCTAGGTTGGTCTCGAACTCCTGCGCTCACGCAATCCTCCTGCCGTGGCCTCTCAAAGTGCTGGGATGAAAGGCATGAGCCACTGCACCCAGTCTTTTCTGTATATTAATCTGAATTTCTGGATATTGCTTTAGGATTGTTTCCCAGAAAGGAAATTCAAAATTTAAAATACTTAAAATTCGACTGATTTCGGGGGTTCAGCCTGTAATCCCTGCACTTTGGGAGGCGAGTGGATTGCGAGTCCGTGGGTTCGAGACCAGCTTGGGCAACTTGGGGAGACCTCATCTCTACAATAAACCAAAATTAGCCGGGTGAGGTAGCACGCGCCTGTAGTTCCGGCTACTGGGAAGGCTGAGGCAGAAGGATTGCCGGAGCCCAGCAGGTTGATACTGGGTTGGCCGTGAGCGTGCCACTCCACTCCAGGCTGGGTGACAGAATGAGACTCCAACTCAACACAACAAAACAACAACAAGAAACTTTAAAATTATTTATTCTAAAAAATGGCACTTCAAAAAGGATAAAATCACACTCCTTCTGTTGAAATGATCACCCTGTCAACAACACTGTTTCTAGAAATGCAGCATGGGTAGGTAAGGGAAATAAATTCCTTAATTTTGTTAGTATCTCCTAAAGCAGACTGTAACTCTGCTTTATACAGCAAACCAAAGTTTAATAAAAAGTCATAATTCAATACCACTCAATGAAGAAAGTCTTTATAGAGAAGGTCATCTTTGATAAGAAAGTAAAAAGATGTCAGATCTATGCTTTAAGGTTGAGTCTGAGGAAAAAACATGAACCAGTTTTGAAGTTAATTTACTTTTTCAGGAGATTAGTCCCAGAAGCCAACAACCAAACTAGGAGCCTCAGAAGCCAATGGGCTAACAAGCCAGTTATGTATCAGCAACCTTATTGGTCTGTCTTCACTCATGAAAACATCATTCCCTGCAATCTATGAGGGCTACCTTGGCAAAAATGGAAGCCCTCATTTTTATCTCATGAAGTCTCTCATATCTTCTGTCCATGATATCATTTTCCCAGGATATAGATATAGAGTATTCACAGTGGAATTAATTTTATTTTATTTTTTGAGTTGGAATCTCACTGTCACTCAGGCTGGAGTGCTAGAGTGCCGTGGCACGCTCTTGGCCACCCCAGCGTCAACCTGCTGGGCTCCAGCGATCCTTCCGCTTCAGCCTTCTAAGTAGCTGGAACTACAGGTGCATGCCACCACACCCGGCTAATTTTTAAAAATTTATTGCAGAGACGAAGTCTCGCCAAGTTGCCCAGGCTGGTCTTGAACCCTAGGCTCAGACAATCCTCTCGCCTCTGCCTCCCAAAGTGCTGGGGTGATAGGCGTGAGTCACAGAATTGTACTTGTTGAAAAGACATTTCAATTACATTTTACAAATCATGAAACCTACCAGCATGGTGTTCTGCAAAATTTGCATCTGCAATAACCAAAATTATAAATGCCACTTCCTTTTGCTTGGCTCAAAACACACCTGTTCCAGGTAGTATGCTTTTAATGAGTCCCTCTTCTTCCTGGAGATGTAATACGAAAACTGTATAAGTGTTAAGAATCTGGGATATGAGACTTGGGTCTGCATTTGTGGGACCTCAGGCAAGTCCCTTCTTCTTTCTAAGCCTGAATCTTCTCACTTGTAAAATAAGAGGTCGTGATAGATGACCTCCAGTGATAAGCCTCTTTTTCCTTCTTATTGCCCCACCACACACAGGCGTTCGTGCATGCATGTGTACGTGTGCATACACATAGTTTATCTCATTGCACTTACTACCATATATTTCTTTGTAAAAGAGCTTGAGAATCGGTCAGGCTCGGTGGCTCAACCTGTAATCCCAGCACTCTGGGAGGCCAAGACAAGTGGATTACCTGAGCCTGTGGGCTCGAGAGCAGCCCGGGCAACTTGGCAAGACCTCGTCTCTACAAGAAATAAAAATGAGCCGAGCGTGGTGGCACGCACCTGTAGTTCCGGCTACTTGGAAGGCTGAGGCGGAAGGATCGCTGGAGTCCAGCAGGTCGACGCTGGGGTGGCCGTGAGCGTGCCACTGCACTCCAGCTTGGGTGACAGAGTGAGATTCCAACTCACAAAAAAGATCTTGAGAGTCAAATCTGTCTACGTGCTATTTGTGAGCATTGTCTATTCAGCACTGAAAAGTAAACCTTTTATGGAAAAGAGTGGTGTTTCGTCCTCTTCTCCGTCTTCCTCCTTTTTCTGCTACTTCTTTGTGTTCTGTTCCTGGCCCTCCATTTCCTCCTCTGCTTCTCTTCCCTTCTTCCTCCTCCCTTTTTGTATGGCTATCAGATTCCCTGATATGGGTTTGCCATGGTGTTGCTCTAAGTTAGATGCCTAGACAGATTCAGAGCTGAATGACTTTGGGTAAATCATTTCATTGCTTTGGGCTTTGGTGTGTGCTCGTCTTCCTTTTTGGCCTAAACGCTCATGACTCCCTTACACACACACACACACACACACACACACACACACGCATGCACGCACGCGCGAGTACACATGTGTCAACTAAAATCAATCGTGTTGTCTTTTCTGACATTCGGCTTACATGTTTCTCTCTGTCGGAGCTCAGGCTTGTCCCCAGTGTCACTCACTCTCCAGCCGTCCTGCACCTCTGGGTTCACACTTCAAGGCCTAGCTCACAGGGGCCCCTCAGCAAGTCTTCCTTGATACTCCTTGGAGGTCAAGATTGCATTGTGATTCAAAGCACCCAAAAGGCCCTATCCCTTTCTATCTGTAGCTCCAAATACATTTTAGTAATTGTCAAAGTATCAAAATATGGCATACATAAATACGTAATAGAGTCACGTCTCCCTGCAAACAAGACAAAGATCTCTCTGGACCAGAAAGCAGGACAGAAACTCAAAGCAGGAAGCAGGTCTGAAACGACAAGCCAGCTGGTCTCTGGGTCTGAAAGATCGGTTCAGCTTCTATGGGACAATTGAGGCCAAAAGACCTCACGAAAGGTGAGAGATGAAATCAGACACATTGCCCATTGCTGGAGAGTCCTACCAAAACCCTGGCCTACACACAGAGACTGAAGGAAACTCTGGTTCTACTTAAGGGGGTAGTATTTTTAAAGCTCTGTGCCTTAGTGGCAGGACGAAGCAGACACAACTTTACTCAAGAAAAGGGTCTAGTGGCTTATGGGTGGTTCAATCAATGTATCCACACCATCCTTGATGATACCCTTCACTCAGGAGCCCTGAGATTCTCATATGAGATCTGGTTCTCACTGGAGACACAGGAGTGCCTTGTGGAGAAAACAGCAGAGTTGCTGGTGAGGAAGATTATTCTTAGAGTGTATTGTATTGTGTTGTGTTTACAATAGAAATACTCATGCAGGATGAGCCCACGAACTCCAAGTCCAAAGCACATGAAGAAAGCCAATGCTGAAAAAGATAGGTAATTAGCTCTGCATTAGGTGAGAAATTTACTCCCAAGGAAACAAAAAATCATGGAGCAATGGGAAAATGGCTTCAAAATAGTCTAAGAGAGAAAGAAAGAAAGAACATTCATTTAAATCTTACAATAACAAGAAAAGGAGGTATTGCCGGGAACAGTGGCTCATGCCTGTTTTCCCAGCACTTTGGGAGGTGGAGGTGAGAGGATTGTCTGAGCCCAGGGGGTTGAGACCAGACTGGGCAACTTGGCAAGACCTCGTCTCTACAATCAATCAAAAAATTAGCTGGGCATTGTGGCACGCACCTGCAGTTCCAGCTACTTGGAAGGCTGAGGCGGAAGGATCACCCGAGCCCAGCAGGTCGAGATTGGGGTGGCCGTGAGCGTGCCCCTGCACTCCAGCCTAGGTGACAGAGTGAGACTCCGACTCAAAAATAAATAAAGAAATACCTAAATAAAATAATTAATTCCACAAAACTACAATTCACCAAATATTTATTGAGTATCTACAACTTGTTCAGCTCCCTGCTAGATGCTGTGAGGGTTGTTGGTGGTGGGGAGAAAACACAATAGAATTTATAGTCTTGGCCGGGCTCGGTGGCTCAGCCCGTCATCCCAGCATTTTGGGAGGCCGAGGCAAGTGGTTCGCCTGAGCCCGCAGGTTCGAGACCCGCCCGGGCAACTTGGCGAGACCTCGGCTCTACAAAAAATCAAAAATTAGCCGGGCGTGGTAGCGCATGCCTGTAGTTCCAGCGACTCGGGAGGCTGAGGCGGAAGGATCGCCGGAGCCCAGCAGGTCGAGGCTGCGGTGGCCAGGAGCGGCCACTGCACTCCAGCCTGGGCAACAGAGTGAGACTCTAACTCAAAAAAATAAATAAGTAAATAAAAATAAAAAGAATTGACAGTCTTGCTGTGGAGAAAGACTTGGGGCTATGCACCTGGCTTGTGATAATGTTCAAAAAGATGTGCTCATGAGGGAAACCGAATGGCGTAGCCAATAGGACAATCAGGACTCCAGACAAAACAGTGTCCATCGGTGGCATTCAGGTGGGTGTAGTGAAGCTTGAACACGATCTGGGTTGGGTCATCACAAGGAGGCAGAATTCCAGGGAGCAGAAATAGCCTGCTAAAAGGAAAGAGGTAAGGGAAACGGAGCCATGCTTAGGGCCCAATCAAGGAATCAGATTCATTAGAGAGAAAACTTTCCACCAAGAAGGTGCAAGAATCCATTTGCATAGATCAGATTCAGAAAAGATGTCACCAGCCCTTGCTTAGCAACTATTATTTGTTTCTGTAAACGCTGCTGTTAGGCAAAAAGCCATTCAAGGAAGGAAACCATTTCATTAATTTTAACAGAAAAAAATTAGAATGTATTTTAGATGACAGCTAAGATACCCAAATCACTTGCACAGACTGAAAAGCCCATCAATTGAATACTGATCATTGTACGCGGTATAATATAAATAGTTCTATACAATATAATATAAATAATATATAATAATTTAAAGGTTAATAAATACAGTTTGAACATAACCTACTAAAAGTCCAAGATGTCCCCCACAGAAGGCAGAGAAGATGATGGCTCACGGTGGTTGTGGAGGTGCATGCCAGGAAGCTATTCTTTGGGCTGCTCATTCTTTTTTCTGCCCATTTATTTAAATACGCTTTTTGGCCAGGCTCAGTGGCTCAGCCTGTAATCCAGCACTTTGAGAGGCCGAAGTGAGTGGATTGCCTGAGCCCGTGGGTTCGAGACCAGCCTGGGCAAATTGGCGAGACCTCGTCTCTACAATGAAATTTTTAATAATAGCCGGGTGTGGTAGCGCACATCTGTAGTTCCCACTACTTGGAAGGCTGAGGCAGAAGGATCGCTGGAGCCCAGAAGGTCGACGCTGGGGTGGCCGTGAGCGTGCATGCCTCTGCACCCCAG
This sequence comes from Tarsius wallacei, assembly GCA_963574415.1. Classification (NCBI taxonomy): domain Eukaryota; kingdom Metazoa; phylum Chordata; class Mammalia; order Primates; family Tarsiidae; genus Tarsius; species Tarsius wallacei. Next base: position 12,850 of record CAUYQG010247963.1, read on the forward strand.
CCTGGGCGAAGGAGTGAGACTCCGACTCAAAAAAACAAAGCGAAACACACTTTCCAGTATTTCGGGACCCACCATTATTTTGCACTAAAACTGCACGGGAAAACAGAGTTCTAGCTCAGCCAAAAGGTGTTTTGGGCAAAATGGAGACTCCATGAGAGTACTGGGATGAAACACCTGGAATTAGAGGCTGCACCTAGCTGGTGGAAGGACGGAGAGAAGCTGCTTCTTCATCCTTTCCTCTCAGTGTGTATGTACACTGCTATGACACATTAGCACAGACTAGGTGGTTTAAATAGCGGACGTTTATTTCTTGGACTTCTGGAGGCTGTGAGAGCTGGCGTCCAAGATCAAGGTGCTGGCATATTTGGTTTTGGTGAGGACTCGTGTTCTGGCTCACAGACGGCCACCTTCTTCTTACATGGTGGTGAGAAGAGAGAGAACAGGTCATGTCTCTTCTTAAAAGGGAAGAGAGAGAACAGGTCATGTCTCTTCTTAAAAGGGCACTGATCCCATTCATGAGGGCTCCACCCTCATGACCTTATCACCTCCCAAAGGCCCCTCCTCCTAATACCATCACCTTGGGGGTGGGGATTTCAACATCTGTGTTCTGGGCGGACACAAAAATTCAGTTCCTAACAGCATAACTAGGCAAGCAAAACAACTTGGGAGTCATCCAAGCATGGAACACTATTCTAACTCATCCCACACGCGTGTCTCTGGGTAAATGCATAGTATATCTTTGTCTGAACTGTAAGGTTGAGCGATCTATTTCCTGTTTAGCAAATTGTGGGGTAGAACAGTTATTATAGAGAAAGGAATTGATTGGAAAGTGAGCCTTTTCAAGAACGTTTACTGTGAAAAGTCACTCACTGAACAGTCATTGTGTGAAGAAAGTCTGAACTTGGGGTGATGAAGTCGAGGTGAGGGTTTCTGATGGGTTAACTCAGCTGCCCCTTTTTGAGACGTAAATGCCACTGTCCAGAAATACCAACGTCCACCCTGTTTGCAGCCTTCCATCTCCCCAGGTCGTCTGCCATTGTACTTGAGGGCAAACAGAGGCAGTGGCTTCAGTCCTTAGAGATGCTGTGGTTGTCTGTTTCTATCAACACCTAAACTGTGGAATATTTGGTTTGCATCACATTTGTGGTCTTTTTCTTTTCTTTTCTTTCTTTCTTTCCTTTTTTTTTTTTCTTTCTTTTTTTTTTTTGAGTCAGGGTCTCTCTGTCACCCAGGCTAGAGTGCAGTGGAACGATCACAGCTCACTTCAGCCTCCGACTCCTGGACTAAGTGATCCTCCTGCCTCAGGCTCCCGAATAGCTGGGACTACAGACATGTGCTATCATGCCTGGCTAATCTTGTGATTTTTTTGTAGAGACAAGGTCTTGCTGTGTTGCCTAGGCTGTTCTCAAACTCCTGGACTCGAGCAAACCTCTTGCATCGGCCTCCCAAAGTGCTGGGATTACAGGTGTGAGCCACTATACCAGGCCAACATTTTTAGTCTTAAGAAAAGTATGTTAGCTTTTCTGTGTCTGACATCCTTGGTAAATACCTTCTGGGTCCCTGTTGATTTTCTTGTCAGAAATAACATAACAAAATTACCAATCTGTTTGCTACAACAAGAGTTGTTTGTTTGATCTCTTAGTTTGATATGTAAACTAAGACAAATATTGACTTCACTTTTCAACTTGATACCTCCAGTATACATAGAACTAACCCCCTAAAGAGGGAACACCTGCTTTGAGTGGCTATTAGGAATTCTATTTGGTTAACTAAAGGGAGAGCTCTATAAATAATAGTTGACATTTGCCTCCTTGCTTTGTTGATTTAAACAGGGTTGACTTATCAGAGGTGTCTTTTAAATTAATGAATAGAAATCTCCAAATAAAATGTTGTTTGTTGAAAGCTTGCCAAATCAACGTGGTTTTATTTGTTTTTTTTTTAAAGCTAAAAAATGAGCAAGCGAAACAAAAACAAACAACAAACCAAACAAATGGTAGTACAAGAAATGAAGTCCTGGCATACTGTATTCTCAGATGCTCTCTAGAGAAAATCCCATGGAATCTTCGCTGTTGAGGCTAACAGTCTAATTGAAAATCTTTTTCTTTTCTTTTCTTTTTTTGAGTGGAGTCTCACTCTGTCACCCAGGCAGGAGAGCAATGGCACAATCATGGCTCACTGCAGCCTCTACCTCCTGGGCTCAGGTGATCCTTCTGCCTCAGCTGAGACTACTTAATGCATGCCACCATACCCAGATAATTTTAAAAAATTTTTTTGTAGAGACAAGCTCTCACAGGCTGGTCCTTAAACTCCTGGCCTCAAACAGTCATTCTGCCTTGGCTTCCCCAATTGCTGGGATTGCAGGTGTAAGCCACTGCGCCCGACTGAGAATCTTCAGAGGTACACGGACACCTTTCATCTTCATCAAAATGAAGGTAGATGCATCGTAAAGTTGAATTTTATGTTCACTGCTTAATTGAATAATAACTCAGGGAAAATGAGGGGGATTTCCAATGTTTACTGATGCTCAACTGCTCTATTAAGTCATTAGTTGGGTTTTCATCATTTTATTTATTTATTTTTTGAGTTGGAGTCTCACTCTGCCACCCAGGCTGGAGTGCGTGGCACGCTCCCAGCCACCGCAGTCTTAACCTGCTGGGCACAAACGATCCTTCCGCCTCAGCCTTCCAAGTAGCCAGAACTACAGGCGCATGCTACCACACCCAGCTCATTTTTTGATTTATTATAGAGACGATTTCTCACCATGTTGCCCAGGCTGGTCTTGAACCTGCGGGCTCAGGCAATCCTCTCACCTCCGCCTCCCAAAGTGCTGGGATTATAGGCTTGAGCCACTGCGTCTGGCCTATTTTATTGTTGATAATAAGAATGGTTACAATAATTAGTTATGTAGGAATGGTACATGAAACTTAAAGAATCACAGGGTGTCTCCCTACTGAGATGCTAAATAGCTTTCAGGGTCTATCTAAATTACATCTAATTTAGTCTGAAATAATTAGGGACAGCAGAGCAGTTATATCTAAAGGATTTGTGTCCTCATACAAATTATAGCTCTCAGACCTGGGATCTCTTGAGATTTACATGGTTTTCAATCTTAATACAGAACAGAAAGTTCACTTTAGTTTATATTCAGAAAGACTCTGATTGAAGAATTCTTAACAATGAAGGCAAGAAAGCCAAGACCACACATATAGATTAATGGGTAGACAATTATGTGAATGGCTAAATAACTTTCTTTTTTTTTTTTTAAGTCAGAGTCTCACTCTGTCACCCAGACTGGAGTGCAGTTGCATGATCAAGGCTACCATAGCCTTGACCTTCCATCTCAGCTTCCTGAGTAGCTGGGAGTACAGGCACGCATCACCATGCCCGGCTAATTTTTTGATTTATTGTAAAGATGAAGTCTTGTCAGCTTGCCCTGGGTGGTCTCAAAGCTCTGGGCTCAGACAGTCCTCTCACCTGGGCTTCCTAAAGGGCCCAAATAACTTTCTGTTGCACATTCTTAAGTATGCATTTTATTGGCATGAAGTTTGGATTTTCTTTGTTAAATTATTCATTTGTTTGTTTGCTTGCTTTTTTTTTTTGAGACAGGGTCCTGCTCTCTTGCTCAGGCTTGAGTATGGTGGTGCAATCATAAGTCACTAAAACCTCGAACCTCTGGGCTCAAGCCTTCTCCTGCCTTGGCCTCCCAAGTAGCTGGGACTATAGGTGCGTACTACCTTGCCTGGCCTGGCAGGTAGCTTTTAGAAGTTGCTTTCTCAAAATGAGACTGAATGTATTATGCTTGTTTAACAGAACAAGGAGAAAAGGTACATGTAGCAGGTGACTTGCTCAAGGTCATAGAAGCAAAGTGGGACAGAGACTTCATACCCTTGAACTTGGTTTTCTGCTGAGTTCTCCTCTGTTGCTTCTGGTCTGTTGCTTAGAAACAGTGGTGCTTCCTTACCCAATGGCATACCTGTAGAACAGGCTATTGCCAGTGTAGAGTTTTGTTTTGTTTTGTTTTAATTTTGAGTTTTTTGAGTCGGAGTCTCACTCTATCACTCAGGTTCGAGTACAGTAGCACAATCATGGCCACCGCAGCCTCAGCCTGCTGGGCTCAGGTGATCCTTCTGCCTCAGCCTTCCAAGTAGCTGGAACCACAGGTATGCACCACCATGCTTGGCTAATTTTTTGATTTATTGTAGAGACAAGGTCTTGTCATGTTTCCCAGGCTGGTCTCTAACCCATGGACTCAGGCAATTCTCTGCTCTTGGCTTCCCAAAGCACTGGGATTGCAGGCATGAATCACTGTGCCTCGCCCAGTGTAGAGTTTTTAAGAGGAACTCAAATTCATGTTAAATCAGTTCTTTGAATTCTGTATATAGCAAAAACACAAACAAACAAACAAAAAACTCAGAAGCAGTCACAATTTGAGAAGATTGTATTTTGCCAAGACTTAAAAAAAGAATTCTAAGAACTTAGTGCTACTTTTCTTTGGGAATTCCCTCTTCTGAAGTGTTTTTAGCTTATTATTTTTGTTTGTTTTTAAGAGATGAGCTCAGTATATTGCAGCCAAAGGAAATCTCTAAGCGGAAACAGTAATGGGAGAACTTTGGAAGCAACAAGAATGATAGCTGGTAACAAGCAATCATTTATTAAATACTGACACTAATTTGAACCCAAAACTCTGGCACCAACACCCAACCACGACGCTCATGGTGCTATTTTCAAATAGTGCAGTGCTCACATAGGTGGGACTACAGACATGCACCACCATACCTGGCTAATTTTTTATTTTTTATAGAGATTAGGTCTGGCTATGGTGACAAGGCTGGTCTGGAACTCCTGAGCTCAATCACTTTTCTCATGTAGACCTCCTAAAGTGCTGGGATTATAGGTGTGAGCCACCGGGCCTGGTCAAAACTTTCCTTTTTGGCAGCTTTTTCTGAAAGCGACCTCCGTGGGCATACACTTAGATTCTTCCACCAGGATTAAGTTTGCGTGCATATAACTGGAAACTCTCATGTTAGGTTAAAAGTCTCACTGGCGCCTCCAAAATGTTAGGTCAGACCCACTAGCAGGTGTGGGATCTGGTGTCATGTGAAAGATTTGCACAGAAGTTAGATTGGGAAATATAGTTGGAAAGTAAATAGAGAGAGAGAGAGAGAGAGAGAGATAGAAAGAGAGAGAGAGAGAGAGAGAGAGAGAGAGAGGAGATTAAGGAGATTCACCTCCCCAAGGTAGGGGAAGGAGCCAAAGCTAGGAAACATGGTGACCATAGCTCAAAGAGTCATGTGGACACACCAGAGTTTAACAAAGCAATGGCAAATGGCCGTTTGAGGTCAAGTGCTTTTAAACCTTCCCTTTGATGGAGGTAAGTCATTAAGGTGATTGGATTTGGATGGTGGTCTTTTTCACGTCATCGCGAAGGGGACAGGTACGTACAGGTACTGATGTCAGGTGATAGATGACAGGCAGATGGGTGGGCCAGTCACATGACTGTTGCCATGTTGATGGGGTCTGTGCCACCAAGGTCACAGGGCTGATTGTGTTAACTTTTGAACAAAACAAGCTGGGGAGGGGATTGTAAGACAATTATCAATAGCTACTTCTGAGAAACCGGTTCTGTCCTTGGCTAGTGAAAAGAGGATAAATTAAAGTGAACTGCTAGAGAAACATGACAGATCTAGGAATGTTAAAATGACCGCTCATTGGGTGTATTGACTCCATCTTACGTCCTTCCCCCTAGTTGCAACTTAAGCCAAATAGAGGTTTGCTACTTCTTTGATGCAACAAAGAACTGGAGGCAGAGAATCTAGGGATGAGATCAGGCAGCTGAAATTCACGTCCTTGGAAAGCCAGGCTCCATGACTCCTCCTCTGCCATTTTAGCAAGTGCCTTCCACACTCAGGATGGCCTCACAGTTAAAGACAGGCTCTGTGGCTTCAGCCACTAAATCTGAATTTCAGTGTGGAATCCAGAAAGAAAAGAGGAAGTGCAGAAGAGACCCTCCTCAGTTGTCGTCCCCTTTAAGGAAGGAGCCTGGAAACACCACTTCTCTTAACGTCTCATTGGCCACCCCGGGAGCAAGGGAATCTGGGAAACGTAGTCTTTTAACAAGGCTGTGGCTGCTGAGGTTTAATCAAGTTTCATTAGTGAGGAAGAAGGGAAAATGGATATTGCAGAGGCAACTATTGGTCTCTGCCACGGAGCACCTTCACTCCCTGCAGTCTTTCATGGCTCTCCCGACTTTTTTTTTTTTTTTTTTGCTTTTTAACACAAGCTCTGCCAAGTTTTATTATAAAGAACAATTTTGCATGATTTACTTTTCACCAGTCTGTTCTGGCATGCTTCTAATGATATCAGAATCACCTGGATCAATGATAGCCAGTGTGCCTACTCTGTGGTATTTTCCACACGCTGTGCCCAATTCAATATTATCGCCACTGTAGTGATGGACACCAGTTTTGGCCAACATAGCATAGTACTCTATGTCAGATTTCCTCAAAGCTGGGCAGTTGCTGGTGGGGAGGACCAACTTTGCTTTGCCTTGTCGGATCATCTTCTTCAGAGGCTGTTTGTACCGCAGCACGTACTTTCCACTTTTCATAACGAGTTGGAGCCTTGAGTTGATGGACTCCAGCCACTTTTTCATTTTCTTTGAGGCCACCATCTTCCTGCCTTAGGTGCAGGACGGCCACCAACCCAAAGCAGCCGCCAAGATGGCCGGGGAGCAAGAAAGGAAGTCTCCCTACTCTCTTACCCAAAGTTTCCTGACCTGTCTCTGGTTCCCCGCTTTTCTCCCAGAATTTTTTTTTTTTTTTTTTGGTGGGGGAGTTAACACGTTAGGAATTTAAAATGTCATATGAAGGGGTTACTTTAGGGGTGAACTTTTAGTGGCATCATTTCAGGTGTTTACGGCAATCTGGAGGTAAGGGGAGAGGAGAAGAGACATTAGTAGGCAAACATGCTTTACGCGTAGAAAATCATGCTGTGTGTCACCTCCTCCCCCGTGGTCCACAGACTGGCTTGCCTCCCCTCTGCTTTCCTTTGATTTCCAGAGCTGGATCAAACAATGCCTCCTCACCTCCAGGCTTCATGCTGCTCCAGTTTCCGAGTCAGTGAGTTTTAACACTGGCTGTGCACGAGAATCAAAATATCTCTCTTTCCAAAACGCAGTCATGCATCGCTTAACAAAGAGGGGGTACGCTCTGAGAAACGCATCCAGAGGCGATTTCGTCGTTGCGTGAACTCTGTCGAGTGAACTTACACAAACCTAGATGGTGCAGCCTACTACACACCTAGGCCTTATGGTATAGCCTGTTGCTCCTAGGCTACACACCTGTGCAACCTTTGACTGTCCCCAAAACGGTAGGAGATTGTAACTCAGTGGTATTTGTGTATCTAAACAAAAAAGTAATCCCAGCCCTTTAGGAGGCCAAGAGGAGAGGACTGCAGAATGTGTTTCTCCACCTCTGCCCAGACAAGACCGGCATGTTAATATTAATGAAATCTAAGAAATGCTGTCAAGGTGCCAGAAAAAAAGGTATTGCTGAGCAGCAGTGACCCTTAAAGAAAGGTCAAATAGGTTTTGGATTTTTAGGATCTTGGGCGCTAAGTTTCCTGATGATTTATCTAAATGTAGTACTGACAATTTACCATCTGCATTAGGCAGAGTCTTTGAAGATTCGGCCTCCAAAAGTCAATTTTTTTTTTTTGGAATTGGAGTCTCACTCTTGTCACCCAGGCTGAAGGGCAGTGGCACACTCACGGCCACTGCAGCCTTGACCTGCTGGGCTCAGGCAATCCTTCAGCCTCAGCCTCCCAAGTAGCTGGAACTACAGACGCATGCTACCACACCCGGCTACAAGAGTACATAATAATAATGCCTGGCTGGGCTAGGTGGTTTAGCCTGTAATCCCAGCACTTTGGGAGGCTGAGGAGAGAGATTTGCCTGAGCCCAAGCGTTTGAGATCAGCCTGGGCAACTTGGTGAGACCCTGTTGCTACAATAAATTCCTCCCCCGCCCCCCCCCCCAAAAAAAAACTAGCTGGTCATGGTGGCACGCATCTATAGTTCCAGCTACTTGGAAGGCTGAGGCAGAAGGATAGCCTAAGCCCAGCAGGTCGAGGCTGCAG
>CAUYQG010247965.1:0-25450 GCA_963574415.1 Tarsius wallacei
CCGGCTAATTTTTTGATTTATTGTAGAGATGAGGTCTTGCTTGCCCAGGCGGGTCTCGAACCCGCGGGCTCAGGCAATCCACTCACCTCAGCCTCCCAAAGGCGCGGGATTACAGGCTGAGCCACCGAGCCCGGCTGCTAACAATATTTTAAATGCCATTGCAGAAATTCAGAATTTCAAAAATTCTCAAATGCACAAAAGTATGTGCAAGGATGTCAGAGTCATTGTTTCCAATATTTAAAAAACTGGAGACATGCCAATGTCTTTTAAAAGAATGGTTAGGTAAATTATGATGTACCCATAAATGAGAATGCTGCAGCAGTTTAAAAGACTGAGAAAAGCACACGCCTGTCGTTCCCAGCTACTTGGAAGGCTGAGGCAGAAGGATCACCTAAGCCCAGCAGGCAGAGGCTGCAGTGGCCGTGAGCGTGCCACTGCACTCCAGCCTGGGTAACAGAGTGAGATTCTGACTCAAAAAAAAAAAAAAAAAGACTGGGATAAACTGTAGATGTTAACATGAAAAGATACTGAAATTAAATCGCTGTGGGAAGAAAACTGAGGGGCCAAATAGGATGTAAGAATTCAATACGACCAGTTCAGTGGCTCAGCCTGTAATCTCAGCACTTTGGGAGGCCGAGGTGAGAGGATTGCCTGAGCCCATGGGTTCGAGACCAGGCCGGGCAACCTGGAAAGACCTTGTCTCTACAATAAATCAAAAATTAGCCAGGCATAGTAGCGCATGCCTGTAGTTCCGGCAGCTTGGAAGGTTGTGGTGGAAGGATCACTAGAGCACAGCAGGTTGATGCTGGGGTGACTGTGAGTGTGTCAAAAATGCACTCCAACCTGGGCAATAGAGTGAGATTCCAACTCAAAAAAAAAAAAAAAAATTAGCGGGGCATGGTAGGGCATGCCTATAGTTCCGGCTACTTGTACAGCTGAGGTGGAAGGATCACCTGGCACAGCCAGTTGACACTGGGGTGGCCATGAGTGTGCCACTGCACTCCAGCCTGGGCAACAGAGTGAGACTCCAACTAAAAAAAAATAAAAGGGAATTCTCCCCAAACCATTTTACGAAGCTAACATCACACTGCTACCCAAACCGGGTAAAGAGCCAACCGAAAAAGAGAACTACAGACCAATATCCCTTATGAACACAGATGCAAAAATCCTTAACAAGATTCTAGCAAATCGGATCCAAAAACACATCTCAAAAATCATCCACCATGATCAAGTAGGCTTCATCCCCAGGATGCAGGGCTGGTTCAACATTCGCAAGACTATAAATGTAATTAAATACATCAACAGATGTAAAAACAAGAACCACATAATTATATCATTACATGTAGAAAAAGCTTTTGATAAAATCCAGCATCCTTTCTTGATAAAAACCCTCAAACACCTAGGTATGGAAGGAACATACCTCAAAATAATAAGTGCCATCTACGATAAACCCACAGCTAATATATTGCTAAACTGACAGAAACTGGAAACATTTCCCCTGAAAACTGGAACAAGACAAGGCTACCCACTCTCACCCCTTTTGTTCAACATTAAGTTGGAAGTCCTAGCTAGGGCAATTAGACAAGAGAAGGAAATCAGGAGTATCCAAATAGGAAAAGAGGAAGTCAAGTTATCCCTCTTTGCTGGCGATATGATCCTATACCTTGAAAATCCAAAAGAATCTGTCAAAAACCAACTTGCACTGCTAAAGAACCATGGCAAAGTCTCGGTACAAAATAAATGAACAAAAAGACAGTTGCATTCTTATACAACAACAACAAGCAGGCAGAGAACCAAATAAAAAGCACGATCCCATTCACAATAACCACCAAAAAATGAAATGCCTCAGCACTTTCCTAACCAGAGAAGTGAAAGATCTTTACAATAAGAACTACAAAACACTGCTCAAAGAAATCCAAGAGGATACAAATAAATGGAAAAATATTTCATGCTAATGGATAGGAAGAATCAATATTGTTAAGATATCCATCCTACCAAAGGCAATCTACAGATTCAACGCAATAGCCATTAAATTACCAACATCATTCTCAGACCTGGAAATGACAATACAGAAATTCATATGGAAACATAAACAACCACAAATAGCCAAAACAATCCTTAGCAGAAGAAACAAAGCAGGAGGTATCACACTTCCAGACTTCAAATTTCACTATAAGCCTACAGTAATCAAAACAACCTGTTACTGGTACAAGAACAGGCATATAGACCAATGGAACAGGATAGAGATTACAGAAGCAAAGCCTCAATTTCTCAACCAACACATCTTTGACAAAGCCTCCAACAACAACCACTGGGGAGAAGAGAACCTATTCGGTAAATGGTGCTGGGAAAACTGGCTGATTACATATAGAAGATTGAAACAGGACCCCTACCTATCACCATACACAAAAATCAACTCTAAATGGATCAAAGACCTAAACACAAACCTCAAACTATAAGACTCAGAAAATGCAAGAGACACCCTTATGGAAAATGGAACTGGCAACTAATTCCTGATCAAAACCCTAAGTGTCCATACCATAGGAAATAAGATAGACAAGTGGGACCTCATCAAACTGATGAGCTTCTGCAAAGCAAAAGAAACCATCAAGAGAGCAGGGAGACAGCCCGCAGAATGAGAAAAAATATTTGCCAACTGTGTATCTGACAAAGGCCTAACATCTAGGATCTACTAGGAACTCAAGCGCGCCAAAAAGAAAAAAACAGCCCCATTAAAAAGTGGGCAAAAGACATGAATAGACACCTCTCAAAAGAAGATATATGGGCAGCCAACTGACACATGAAAAAGTGCTTAGCCTCACTCATCATCAGAGAAATGCAAATCAAAACCACATTGAGATATCACCTAACCCCAGTAATCCCTCTATTGGGAATATACCCAGAGAAACTGAAGTCATTCTACCAAAAAGATATCTGCACATGCATGTTTGTTGTAGCTCTATTCACAATAGCAAAAATATGGATCCAACCATGCTGCCCATCAAAGCCGGACTGAATAAAAAAAAATGTGGTACATATACACAATGGAATATTATGCAGCCACAAAAAAGGATAAACATATGGTCTTCGCAGCAACTTGGATGGATGTAGAGTCAATCATACTCAGTAATCTATAACAGAAACAAAGAACAGAGTACCATATGTTCTCACTCATAAGCGGACCTTGAACAATTATCATAATACTATAAAAAAAGGGATTGGCAGTAGTGGGAAACTACCAGGGGAGGGAGCGTGGGATTGGCAGTTGAGAAAAACTGCCAGGGGAGGGAGAGGCATACCTGAACAACAAGAGTACCTGCATAATGAACATTTATATACCTAACCTTGAATTGTACCCCCACACCTTTAAAATAAAAGGAAAAAAGAAGAAAAAAAAAGAATACAGTACCAGGGTCCCGGGTTATACATTAGCTTAAGATCTGTGGCTTGTCATCCACTGCCTTTCTCTCGTTTTACTAGGGAATCTCAGCACTGACTGTCCCGCTGATGACACTATAGAGGAGGTGCAGCTTTGGTTCTTGCGGCTGTGGGAACACTCAGGTCTCCCGGGGCCAATTTCCATCGGTGGCCCCAAGTGGAGGGAGCCACAGTGTAGCTCAGCTTGACCTGGTGATTCCAGCGTGAAAGAAAGCAGCGAGTGTGTGTTCATACTTGCTCAGCTTTGCCAAAGGCGCCTAAAGCGAGGTGTTGTCTGTTTGGTCGTGTGAGCAGTTCTTGGTGAAATGTGTCCTCTGTGAATGTGGTCTTGCTGTTATGCCGGGAAGATGCTCTTCTGTCGTGCACGGTTCCTCTTAACATTACAGATGCTCTTTGACTTACGATGGAGTTATGGCCGGAAAAATCACAGTAAATCCAATATGCATTTCACACCCCGATCAACGAAAGAGCTATAAATAAACCTTTGGATTTGAGCAATGTAAGCCAACATTCTTTGAATGCTTGTGTGTCAGTTAAATGTATTAAACTCACTCAATGTTCACTAGTGCCAAATGCATCACACAGTTAATAACAAGTGAATCCCATTTTACTCAAAAATTAAAAAGAGGCCGGGTGTGGTGGCTCAGGCCTGTAATCCCAGCACTTTGGGAAGCTGAGGTGAGGGGACTGCCTGAGCCCACGGGTTCTAGAATGGCCTGGGCAACTTGGCGAGACCTCATCTTTACAATAAATCAAAAAACTAGCCGGGCGTGATAGCGCACACCTGAAGTTCCAGCTACTTGGAAGGCTGAGGTGGAAGGATCACTGGAGCCCAGCAGCTCCACGCTGGGGTGGCCGTGAGTATGCCAATGCACTCCAGCCTGGGTGACAGAGTAACATTCCAACTCAAAAAAAAATTAAAAAGAAGTGAAGGAATGTATCCAAGGGCACACAAGTAAGTGGTAGAGAAAAAAAGAAAGAATACAATACCATTTTTAGTTTAAATCATATATACTCCATTGGTATGAATGGTTATCTCTGGGGAGAATAGGGAGGATTTTCACTTTTCTTTAACTTTCCTGAGAGAGATAAATTTCTACATAGAGTCTAATTTGAAACAGAATGTAAAAAGGATACATTTTAAAGTAAATGCTATCTATACATTTTTATTTTGGAATGGGTTGAGGTTTATGCTGTTATATCACATGACCAACTTTTGACTATGTCTCATATGATGTTTTTTAAAGAATATGAAGTCACTCACTGTAGAATATTCAAGACTATACCCATATCTGTTAAATCAACCTCACTATAGTAGTTACATTCTTTACAACCTTTTTCTTTGTTCACTTGATCTTTCAAAGACTGAGATTAGTATATGAAAATCTCCCACTTTAGTTATGTTTCTGTAATTCTGTCAGAATCTACTATTATTTCTGTTTTTTAAAAAATTTTATTTTTAAATTTATTTATTTTTTGTAGATGTGGTCTCACTATGTTGTATAGACTGGTCTCAAACTCCTGGGTTCAAGCAATTTTCCCACCTCAGCCTCCCAAAGTGCTGGGATTTTAGACGTAAGCCACCATGCCTGGCCCATTATTTCTATTTCTAATGATAAATCCTGGATGGAGCCTGGCTCAGTGGCTCAGCCTGTAATCCTGCACCATGGGAGGCTGAGGTGAGTGAATTGCCTAAGCCTGTGGGTTCGAGACCCGCCTGGGCAACTTGGCGAAAGCTCATCTCTACAATAAATCAAAAAATTAGCCGGGCATTGTAGTGCGTGCCTGTAGTTCAGCTACTTGGAAGGCTGAGGCAGAGGGATCGCCGGAGCCCAGCAGGTCGAGGCTGCGGTGGCCGGGAGCGGCTACTGCACTCCTGTCTGGGTGACAGTGTGAGACTCCAACTCAAAAAAAAAAAAAAAAAAAAAATCCTGGATGGCATGTCCAAGAAGGCTGCAGCCAGACTATCATAACTCTTGGAAAGAATCTGCCAAGGGTCGCTTTGTAAATGTTTGAATTCCTCTATTGAATTGTTATTGTCTTTTCAATTCCTTCCTCAGAATTAAAAAAAAAAAATTCTAACTTAATCTGTAATTTAAAGCTAAACTAACTTTAAGATTTTGATCTAAAAGTCTCACATATAAAAACTGCAGGGTTGAAGTACAGTAACTATTAGCTGCAGCTTTGCCAATTGCAATTAATTGCAATTAATTTGCAATTAACTCCCAAAGGCAGATTTTTTTTTAAAGTTATGTACTTTTGTTCTTATTTTCTCCTTTGCAAGACCCATTTGCAATGCAGAACATTTCAAAGAGGGTATGTAAAGGATTGTACAAAGAATGTAAAACACGTGATTGTCATCTGGCCCTTTTGAATCTCTCTTGGCAGTACCATCTTAAACTGGTATCAGCTCACTTCACTTGGGTTTGACTTAGGAAATAGCATGTTTCCACAAGGTAATGCCTCATTTATCAGACGTGCTCCATGAGTATCTGTTGGATTAATGGTTTTCTAGATAATTGGAGTTTTACCATTTAAGCACAACTTGTTAAAAAAAAAAAAATAACCCCTTTAAATATATATGACAAATAAACCCAAGCTTATGTAAATGGTAATGTTGCTAAAAACAGCCAGCTTAGTAAGTAAGCATCCAGGTGGTGGGGGTATAGGTGGTCCCTGTAAATCTCTCTTAACTTTATGTTTGAATTTTTTTCTAATGTTGGAAGAAAGTATGATTTCAGGAGGCCCACAACACTTATTCTAACAATTCCACTCAGGCTGTGGAGTGGCTGAGGTTGCAGGCTCTGGAGCCAGACTACCTGGGTTCTTATCCAGCCTCTGCTGTTTCCTTGTTGTGTGCCCTTCGGGTAGTCACTGCATTTCTCTGGGCCTTGTCTTTCTTGTTTGTAAAAGGGGAATGATTATAGTGTTTTCTCTTGGGTTTGTTGTGAGTGAAATGAGAGGATGTATATACACGTACTTCTAACAATATGAAACACTCAGTAAACATTGGCTGTGGCTGCCATTACTGCTGTTTTGTAATTGCCTGTAATTGATGGTTGGCCTACCCACAGCATGGTTAGCAGTGATACCCTTCTTGGTCATTTATTTAAATGATAATTTGGGGCTAATTTGAGACTTAATATTCAATGACATTGGGACTATTTCCAAATATCAAATCCATCTTCATGTTGTCCAGTTCTCAGCCTTAGTTAAGTAAAACACCAGGAACACTATTTACCTTTTTCTCAGTGAAACCCAGTGCCCTGTGGCCCTGTGTTTCAGGTGCTTGTGCTGTGTTGCTATGGCTTTTCACTTGCCTGCTCCTGAGTTCTGCTGGCTGCCTGGTTTTCTGGTGAGCTCATGTGCTCTTCCTTTGTGTTGGTGCTTCTTCCAACTGGTGGGTCTGCATCTCCCTTCTCTCACTCCTGGCCAAGCTGATGTTCACAACCATGGCCATTCACCTCATGTAGGGCAGAAGTAAAAATTGCCATTGTAAGTCAAGAAGTAGCACAGAATGATGTCACCTGTATTAGAACCTTAGAAGTGTGAATGGTGACCTTCTTCGATAGAACTGAGTGCTGTAACTCTCTGCCCTCTACCTGTCTTGGGTTCGACATCCTTTTAGTGGTTTTTACTATATTCACAGAATTGGTCAACCATTCCTATTACCTAATTTTAGAACAGTTTCGTTGCCCCAAGAAGAGACTTCATACCAATTAGCAATCACTCCCCCTTCTCCCTTCCCCTTCCCCCCTGGAAATCACTAACCTACTTTCTGCCTCTGTGGATTTGCCTCTTGTAGACAATTCATATAAATGGAGTCATAAAATATGTGACATTTTGTGTCTGACTTCTTTTACTTAGCATCAAGTTTATCCACGTTGTAGCATGTATCAGAACTTCATTCCTTTTTATGGCTGAATAATATTCCATTGTATGGATGTATCACATTTTATTTATCCATTTATCAGCTGATAGACATTTGGGTTGTTTCCACTTTTTGGCTGTTTTTTGAATAATCCTGCTATGAACATTTGTGTACAAGTTTTTGTGTGGACATGTTTTCACTTCTGTGTATATACCTAAGGAGTGAAATTGCTGAATCTTAAGGCATTTCTTATTTAACTTTTTTTTTTTTTTAAGTTGGAGTCTCACTCCGTCGCCCAGGCTGGAGTGCAGTGGCACACTCACGGCCACCCCAGCATCGACCTGCTGGGCTCTGGCGATCCTTCTGCCTCAGACTTCCAAGTAGCCAGAACTACAGGCACACAGTACCATGCCCAGCTAATTTTTTTATTTATTGTAGAGACAAGGCCTTACCATGTTTCCGAGGCTGGTCTCAAACCCGTGGGCTCAGGCAATCCTCTCACCTCAGCCTCCCAAAGTCCTGGGATTATGGGCTTGAGCCACTGTACCTGGCCCTATGTTTAACATTTTGAGGAACTACCAAACTGTTTTCCAAAGTGGATGCACCATTTTATATTTTCACCAGCAATGTGTAAGGGCTCCAATTTTTCCACATCCTCACCTGCTTGTTATTATCTGTCGTTATAATTATAGTCATCCTGGTGGGTGTGAAGTAGTATCTCACTGTGGTTTTGATTTGCATTTCCTAACAACTAATGATGTTGAACACTTTAATGTGCTTATTAGCCATTTGTGTATCTTCTTTGGAGAAATGTTTATTCAAATCCTTTACTCATTTCAAAATTATCTTTCTGTGGTTGAGTTGTAAGAACTCTTCCTATTCTGAACATACTTCATCGAATGTACGTTTTGCAAATCCTTTCTCATTCTGTGGATTATCTATCTTTTCATTTTCTTGATGGTGACCTTTGAAAAATACAAGGTTTTATTTTTTTGAAGTACAGTTCATCTGTTTTTTTCTTTTGTCATTTGTGCTTTCAGATAGTCTGTTTGATGTCTTCTATAACTTGTTTGAAAATCTGATTTGCTCACTGGGACTATAACTGTATTATTCTTAGTTTCCCTGATTAAGGATTATAAAACACTTTATTTAAAATGTTTGCCAATTATATATAAAGGAGTTTAGAAATGCTGGTACTTTTTGAGCTTTTTAAGCCCGTTTCTATGCTTTTAGCCTCAGGAAATAATTTGAATGAAGAAAAGCATCCTATATGCCCAGAAATGTTCATTTCACTGTCACCCATGAGCTTGGGATGCTGCTCAACAGCAGGGGGAAGATGAGTTAAATCCATTGTGGTATGTCATTAGGTAGCTATCAGATATTATAATTATGAAGCTTATGTAACAAAAATGTTTATGGCATAATGTTCAGTGAAAAAAGACAAGTTTGTGCTCATTATGATAAAATATGTATAAAGTATTTGGACTGCATGGAAAGTTATACAAAATTATAGTTTTATTTTATTACATTTTATCTAGTATTGATATTTTACCTTCATAATTTAAAAAATTAGTACGAACATTGGCATGACATTTCAGATTGGTGGGGGAAATGGTGACATGCTGTTAGATTGGGTATATGTTTTGTCCTTTTCTCATGCCACCTTTTTTTAGTAATTATTTTTATCATCATCATGATTATCCAGGTTAGGCTAATAAATTTTAAAAATAGTTTGCTCTGCTTGTTTACTATGAGATTGAATAGAGATATTTTAATTTGCTTTTTTATATCAAATTCAAACACTGATGATAACTTGATTTTAGTATTAGAGTTACTATTATTTTAGTCATTACAACATCATAATTTGCTAAAGAAAAAGGTAATGATATTATAATATGTGAATAATTAGGGGTCACAGAAGCACTTTTCTCATGGCATCTCATGAAATAATTATTATTGCAATTACTTTATATATAAGTAAATCAATCTCCCCAGGTTTTGAAATAAGTTTCAAAGAGACCAAAAATAGTTTTATTGAAGAAACAATAA
Organism: Tarsius wallacei; assembly: GCA_963574415.1. NCBI lineage: Eukaryota > Metazoa > Chordata > Mammalia > Primates > Tarsiidae > Tarsius > Tarsius wallacei. The sequence goes on from CAUYQG010247965.1 coordinate 9,359, forward strand.
AGGCACCAAAAAGAAAAAGTAAGCATAGTACAAGTTCATGTGTGGTATACACACCCAAGGTGAGGACACACTTTGAGTTTATGTACCCAGAGAGAGGATATAAAGCTTCTCTGAGCCACAAACTCCTGTGGATCCCCTGAACCTCTGACCTTGGACTTCCTCTGAGTGACAGTGGTCCAGGACACAGCCAGTAACTGTGAGGAAATCCCTTTTCCATACCCTAGATCAAGTGTGGTAGGGCAACAGGCAGGGAAAGGCCAGAGAGATAGGCCTGGCTCTTGCAGCAGCCAGTCTTCCCAGCCACCCCCACCCACTTCACCCATTCCATTCACACACTGCAGCTAACTTCGTCCCTCGTCCTGGCTTGACAGAAACAGAGGCATCATCTTGTCATATGTGGGAAGGCTATGAAAAGAAAAACTCTTGTTGGCCCAAACATTTTTTTTTTTTTTTGAGTTGGAGTCTCACTCCGTCGCCTGGACTGGAGTGCAGTGGCTGCTCCCGGCCACCGCAGCCTCGACCTGCCGGGCTCCAGCGATCCTTCCGCCTCAGCCTTCCAGGTAGCTGGAACTACAGGCGCGCACTACCACGCCCGGCTCATTTTTTGATTTATTGTAGAGATGAGGTCTCGCCAAGTTGCCCAGGCGGTTCTCGAACCCACGGGCTCAGGCAATTCACTCACCTCAGCCTCCCAAGGTGCAGAATTACAGGTTGAGCCACCGAGCCCGACTGGCCCAAACATTTAAACAAGAATTACACTGGGATCTTTTGTTCTTACTCTGATATGTTCAGAATTAATTTGAAGGCCCAAAAAGGAAATGTTTTTGTTTTTGATTTTAATCTGAGTTATTTAATGCAAGGATGGGAGAGAGATGAGAAACAAAAAACATTGCTTAAGTCTATCAAATGGTATTGGAACATCCTCAGGTCATTCTTTGTTAGTCATTAGGGGCTCCTGACTCAGACTTCACATCCAAGCTGCTGATTTAACTTCATATGAAAAGACCTAGATGGTAGAAGGTAAGCAGTAGGGTATGTCTGGGTATCTGAGAAATATACAGATAAAGCTTCCGAGATCTTAATCATTTTTTTCTCTTTCCTCAGGTTTAATAGGGAAAACTTGCTTTCTGCAAACAACTGAAAAAACTGCCCTTGGAAATTATTTCTCTGGCCCTCATGGAGTAGCTGGAACTTGTACTGTGAGGCCCCTGATGGGACAAACTTTCACCCGCTGATCACCTAGTGATTATCACCATGGCCAGCAAGAGGAAATCCACCACCCCATGCATGATCCCAGTGAAGACTGTGGTGCTGCAAGATGTCAGCACAGAAGCACAGCCTGCCGAGGCCTTACCGGAAGGACCCCAGCAGGATTTGCCCCCAGAAGCACCTGCCACCAGTAGCGAGGCTGTCCAGAACTCCAGCAGTACTGATGGCTCTGCACTGGCCAATGGTCACTGGAGCACTTTGGATGGCTATTTATATTCCTGTAAATACTGTGATTTCAGATCCCATGACATGACCCAATTTGTGGGACATATGAACTCAGAGCACACAGACTTTAATAAAGACCCAACTTTTGTATGCACTGGGTGCAGTTTTCTGGCAAAAACCCCTGAGGGGCTTTCCCTGCACAATGCCAAGTGTCACTCGGCAGAAGCCAGCTTTGTGTGGAATGTGGCCAAGCCAGACAATCATGTGGTCGTGGAGCAGAGCATCCCCGAGAGCACCAGCACTTCTGACCTAGCAGGTGAGCCCAACGCCGAAGGGACCGATGGACAGGCAGAAATCATCATTACCAAAACTCCAATCATGAAGATAATGAAAGGCAAAGCTGAAGCCAAAAAAATTCATACGCTCAAGGAGAACGTCCCCAGCCAACCTGTGGGTGAGACCTTACCAAAGCTGTCGGCTGGAGAAGTGGAAGTCAAAGAGGGGGATCATTCCTTTGTCAATGGAGCAGTTCCAGTCAGCCAGGCATCTACCAGCTCTGCAAAACCCCTCCATGCCACCAATGGGCCCTTGATAGGAACAGTGCCAGTTTTGCCAGCTGGTATAGCACAGTTCCTTTCCCTCCAGCAGCAGCCCCCGGTGCATGTCCAGCACCACGCCCACCAATCACTGCCCACATCCAAGGCCCTTCCCAAAGTAATGATCCCTCTGAGCAGCATTCCAACATACAATGCGGCCATGGACTCAAATAGCTTCCTGAAGAACTCCTTCCATAAGTTCCCCTACCCAACCAAAGCTGAGCTCTGCTATTTGACTGTCGTGACCAAGTATCCAGAAGAACAGCTCAAGATATGGTTCACAGCCCAAAGGCTAAAGCAGGGGATCAGCTGGTCCCCTGAGGAGATCGAGGATGCCCGGAAAAAGATGTTCAATACAGTCATCCAGTCTGTGCCTCAGCCCACAATTACAGTTCTGAATACCCCCCTGGTGGCCAGTGCTGGCAACGTCCAGCATCTCATCCAGGCCGCTCTCCCAGGTCATGTTGTAGGACAGCCAGAGGGCACAGCAGGGGGACTTCTGGTCACTCAGCCACTGATGGCCAATGGGTTGCAAGCACCAAGTTCATCTCTCCCCCTCGCAGTGACATCTGTCCCCAAGCAGCCAAGTGTGGCACCCATTAACACTTTGTGCTCAAATACAACATCGGCTGTGAAGGTAGTCAATGCGGCTCAGTCACTCCTCACAGCCTGCCCCAGCATAACTTCCCAAGCCTTCCTTGATGCCAGCATCTACAAAAATAAGAAATCTCATGAACAGCTGTCGGCTCTGAAAGGGAGCTTCTGTCGGAACCAGTTCCCAGGGCAGAGTGAAGTTGAGCATCTGACCAAAGTGACTGGCCTCAGTACCAGAGAGGTGCGTAAATGGTTCAGTGATCGGAGATACCACTGCCGGAACCTGAAGGGCTCTAGAGCCATGATGCCTGGAGATCACAGCTCCATCATCATTGACTCTGTACCAGAAGTGTCCTTCTCCCCATCGTCCAAGGCCCCTGAAGTAACCTGCATGCCAACAACAGCCACACTAGCAACCCACCCTTCCCACCCTTCTGCCAGACGACAATCTTGGCACCAGACTCCTGACTTTACATCAACCAAATACAAGGAGAGAGCCCCTGAGCAGCTCAGAGTCCTGGAGAGCAGTTTTGCACAAAATCCCCTACCTCTTGACGAGGAACTGGACCGCCTGAGAAGTGAAACCAAAATGACTCGAAGAGAAATTGATAGCTGGTTTTCAGAGAGACGGAAAAAAGTCAATGCTGAGGAGACCAAGAAGGCTGATGAGACTGTCTCTCAGGAGGAAGAGGAGACTGCAGAGAATGAGGGCGGAGAAGAGGATTTGGCTACTGAGCTAAGGGTCTCTGGTGAAAATGGCTCTTCAGAAGTGCCCAGCAGCTATGCCTTGGCAGAGCGCAAAGTCAGCCCCATCAAAATCAACCTCAAGAACCTGAGGGTCACTGAAGCCAATGGCAAGAGCGAGATTTCAGGGGTGGGTGCCTGTGAACCTGAGGATGATGGGTTGAGCAAGCTGGCAGAGCAGCCGCCAGGCAAAGTGAGCTACAAAAAGACAGCCCAGCAGCGGCACTTGCTGCGGCAGCTCTTTGTTCAGACACAGTGGCCAAGTAACCAGGACTATGACTCCATCATGGCCCAGACAGGTCTGCCACGGCCAGAGGTGGTACGCTGGTTTGGAGATAGCAGGTATGCTCTGAAGAATGGCCAGCTCAAGTGGTATGAAGACTACAAACGGGGCAACTTCCCGCCAGGGCTGCTGGTCATCGCCCCTGACAACCGGGAGTTCCTGCAAGACTATTACATGACCCATAAGATGCTGTTTGAAGAAGACCTGCAGAATCTCTGTGACAAGACCCAGATGAGCTCCCAGCAGGTCAAGCAGTGGTTTGCTGAGAAAATGGGTGAGGAGACTCGGGCCATAGCAGACACAGGCAGTGAGGACCAGGGCCCTGGTGCTAGTGAGCCTGCAACAGTTCACAAAGGGATGAGTGACACCTTTTCAGAGGTATCGGAGAACAGTGAGTCGTGGGAGCCCAGTGTTCCTGAGGCCAGCTCAGAGCCCTTTGACACGTTGAGTCCCCAGGCTGGACTTCAGCTAGGTAAGGAGTCTACAGGATCCATGGCTGTCCTCTGTGGGTAAGGGGAGGATGCATGCACTCATGGGTGGGCACTGAATGTATCATGCAGGGGGCAACTGCTATCCCTAAAGCTGCCTGGCAGCTGGACTAACTGGCTGCTTCAGGGTACAACTGGCAGCAGAAGCCACAGGCATATAATATTAGGTTGATGCATAAGTTCATAGCGTTTGTTTTTGGCATGGCAACACTACGGTGTTGGGAGTTTATCGTTTGTCATATGAAATGACAATGTGCTTGTGAACACACCTTGCATTTTGCAGATTTGAAGGAAGTTAGTGCTATTTGTGGGCTAAAGAAGATGGAGTGTCAAATGGAAAAAAAGGAATACTTCAGACATATTCTTCTGTTTGAGTTTAACAGAGGAGTAAAGGCAGCAGAGGCAGCTCAAAACATTTGTTCCATGTACGGGGAGAATGCCATCAGGGAGAGCACAGCAAGAAAATGGTTTTGTCGTTTCAAAGAGGGCCATTTTGACCTGAGTGATTCTCCACGTTCAGGAAGGCCATCGGGCTTTGATGAAGACCGTTTAATTGCTTTAATACATGATGATCCACATAAATCAACACGAGAATTGGTAAATGTGATGAACTGTGACCAGTCAACCATCGTGCGACATTTGCATTCCATGGGCAAGTGGAAAAATGCTACGAACTTATGCATCAACCCAACATAATAAGGGGTTGAGATTTGTTTTTTTTGTTTAGCTTCATGTTTTTTTAAAAAACATGTGCAGAGGAAAAAACATGGTGAACCTAAAGGGGTCAAAGCTTTTCTAACCATTTTCTAGCAATAGGAGAATAGGTGAAAATGTAGTCTGAGTCAGGCAGAGGCACAGCCACTGGGTAGGAGAGAGCATAGAATTAAGAGGAAATTTAACTCAAATTGGTGAACAAATTGTCCTTAGATACATGAAGTGTGTTTTTCTGATGATAAAAATCCAGTCTTTTATCTTTATTGTTCTTCCTGATGTAGAAGAAATGTTTATCCTAACAGAAGATCACGTTCCCTCTTTGACATATATGGAATCAAAAGCTTGAATTTTATTCCTTAGTTTGTCTTAGCTGTACTTGAAAATAAACTTTAGGAGGCTATTTGATTTAAGACATAATTTTGAAGCCGCAAACAAGTCATATTATTGGGTGTTAATTTTCTAGATTTTTGGTCTCTGAATTTCCAGCCTCTCTTTTCCCTCTCTTTTGTGTTTGTCTCCTCATTAGAGACCCCTTCACAGAGTATTCAGAAGTCCAGGCAAGAGCCATGAGGGAGGAGAGATGCAGAAGCTGAAGGGACTGGGGTTCTGAAACAGCAGCCCTGATACCCAGAAAGTGTTGGTGGTACTGGGCAATGAGACTTTGGCATGAGCTGCTTCAGTATGTGGGGTCTTATACTTGGCACCTCATACCTGGGGCCAAGCATAGTGCCCTGTCATCAGAATTCCCACAGAATTTCCTGGATGGTGTTCCATTTTTCCATATCATTGTTTGTTTGTTTTGGTCTGGCAAATACCAGTTCCTCTATACTAGCTACTTTCTACTTAAGACCTTTAAAAAATGACAAAATTTTATTTCCTTTCTCTGAATATTATAACACAGTTTGAAACATAGTTATGCTATTGTTTCTTTACTCAGTTAAGGAAAAGGAAACTTCCAAGTCTGCCCATAATTTGGACGGGGTGCGGGGGGGGTACCGTATTGTCCATCTGTTTAGCATATGCAGAAAGCCTGTTCTTTTCATGCTCACATACTAAGGCAAAAACCAGCTCTATAAAGCCCACAATGAGAGCAAACACCTGGTGGAGCCCAAAGTCAGTAGTCAGCAGTTAAGGGTTTGAGCACACAGGGCTGCTGTCTTCTTGCTGGTGTACTCCAATTCCAGCCATGTTCTCACTAGAGCAAGAGTGGGAAAAGATGCTCCCCTTCTTTGGACCCCACAGCTCACAGACTGCTTCACAAAGTGGTACATCCTAGAATCAGAGCAGCATGGGAGGGAGGTTTCTTATGGTTGTTTTGACACTTTTTCAATGTAGACCAGGTTCCCTCTCCTTGCTTACCTGGGAGACTTTATCCAATTTGGTTTAAGTTGTCCTTATGTTGCACCCAGTTCTACACTTCTGGTGATTACCAGTAGGCCAGATTGTCATGCTCAAGAGAGATGAGAATGTTTGAATAAATGTGCTACAAAGGCTAACATGGAGAGAGTAACGTCATGGAAGATGGCAGAAGAGGAAGCACCAAAAATCTGTTTCTCCACCAAAACAATTATTGAGCTGGCACTAACTCTCTGAAGCAACTATCTTGGAACTCTGTAGTCTAGTTGAACACTTGCAACATCCAGGAGAAAGTTTGATAGAGAGGCTTGTAAATTTTGGTGAATTTTCTTGTTTTACATAGCAGCATCCCCCTTCCCCATCCCTGCATCAGGCAACTGTAGTGACTGTGGCCCAGGTTCCTGGTATGACCTGTTGGTGCCAGGGTGAGCAATAAACAATATTGTACTCCAAAATTCAGGATTTTGTGTTTTGGTTGCTGATCACTGCATTTGATCACTGAGGGCCAGCACAGAGGCTGGTCATTGTTTCAACTTCCACAGGCTAAAGCAGCATCCTTGCTACAAGAAGCTATAAAGAAATAATGTGCCCTTTTTTTCTTTATCCCCCTTTTGGCAAACTAGACTTTTAAGGAAATCTTAGGCCACTGGTTTACCACAAAAACAGAAACATCAGTGACCCTATACCACAAAGAATAGACATTTTGAAAAGTAGTTTAGAAAAGTCACAAACAGATGGCTCTAGCCCTCAAAGCAAAAATCAGCAATCTCTGAGGCATGCAGAATTAGATTTCCAGTTACCAAAACAAAATAGAATGTCCAGTTCTTAACAAAAAAGTACAAAATATACAAAGAAATAGTAAAATTTGGTCCAATAACAGAAAAAAAAAAGAGAATTTGACAGACATCATCCTTGAGGAAGTCTGGACATTAGAACTATTAATCAAAGACATTAAATCAACTATCTTAAGTATGTTCAACAAGCTAAAGGAAATGATGGACAAAAAACTAAAAGAAATCAAGAAAACTATGTATGAACAAAATTAGAATATCAGTAAAGAAATATAAAAGGAATGAAACAAATTCTAGACCTGAAAGGTACAATCACTGAAATGATTCAATACATATTTGAGCAGGCAGAAGAGAATCAGTGAATATGAAGATAAAATAATTGAAATTATCCAAGGAGCAGAAAGAAAAAATGAAAGAAGTGAGCAAAGCCTGAGGGACCTGTGGGACATCATCAAACATACTAATATATGCATTATAGGAACCCTAGAAAAGAGGGAGAAAGAGGTAGAAAGAATATTTGAAGACAAAGGGGCAGAAGACTTCCCAAATCTAATGAAAGACATGAATCTGCACATCCAAGTTCAATGAACTCCAAGCAGGATAAACTCAAGGAAGGATAGCCACACCAAGGCACATTATATTAAAATTGTTAAAAGACAAATAATTTTGAAAGCAGCAAAAGATAAGTGACTAATTATATACAAAGGATCCTCAATAAGTTTAACAGCTGATTTCGCATCAGAAATCATGGAGGCCCAAAGGTAGTGGAATAACAGATCTAGAGTTGTGAAAGAAAAAAAAATGTCAACAAAGATTTCTGTATCTGGAAAAACTAACCTTCAAAAAATGAAAGAAAAATCAAGACATTTTCAGGTAAACAAAGCTAAAGGAGTTCATTACCAGCAGACTTTCCCTACTCGAAATGCTAAAGAGAGTCCTTCTGGCTAAAATGAGAGGACACTAAAAAGAAACTTGAAGCCATAAGAAAAAATAAAGAATATGGTCAGGCTTGGTGGATCAGCCTGTAATTCCGGCACTTTGGGAGGCTAAGGCAGTGGACTGCCTGAGCCCATGGGCTTGAGGCCAGCCTGGGCAACTTGGCGAGACCTCGTCTCTACAATAAATTAGCTGGGCGTGGTAGCTTGTACCTGTAGTTCCAGCTACTTGGAAAGCTGAAGCGTAAGGATCACTGGAGCCTAGAAGGTTGACGCTGGGCTGGCCGTGAGCATGCCACTGCACTCCAGCCTGGGCGGCAGAGTGAGACTACAACTCAAAAAAAAAAAAGAAAAGAAAAGAAAAAATAAAGAACATTAGTAAAAATAACTTTATAGATAAATATAAAAGCCAGTACTACTTTACATTTTATTTGATTTGTAACTTTTCTTTTTCCTATATGAAGGCAAATTCATAAGAAAATTATAAGCCTATGTTAACGGATTGAGTAAGATGTAATCTGTGTCAATTGTAGTAAGATGTAATCTGTGTCAATAACAAAATAATAACAAAAGGGAGATTTATAGAAGTGTCTGTGTAACATTTAAACTAAGTTGGTATTAGACTAGATAGATTATTACAAGTTTAAAATGTTTATTATAATCCCCAAGTTAAACACTAAGAAAATACTTTAAAATATACAGAAAAGGAAAGACAGGAATCAAAATAGCACATTGTGAACAAATAAATACAAAAAGGCAGTAATGGAGGAAATGAGGAATCAAAAATGTATTAGACATGCAAAACACAAATAGCTAATAAATGGAAGAATTAAATCCTTCTTTATCAGTAATCACATTAAATGTAAAGGGATTACCTCTTCTATTAAAAGCAAAGATTGGCAGATTGGAATTTTGAAAAACAGGATTCATCTATATGCTGCCTAAAAGAGACTAACTTTAGGTATAAGGATATGCAGAGGTTGAAAGTAAAAGGATGGAAAAAGATATGCCATGGAAATAATAACCAAATGAGAGCTAGGGTGGCTACAGTAAAACTAGACAAATAAACTTTAAATCAAGAGAGTTTACGAGACACAAAGAAGGATATTATACATTAAAAAAAGGTTCAGTGGCTCAGTCTGTAATCCCAGCAATTTGGGAGGCCGAGGCCAGTGGATTGCCTGAGCCCACAGGTTCGAGACCAGCCTAGGCAACTTGGTGAGACCTCGTCTCTACAATAAATAAAAAATTAGCCAGGCATGATAGCGCAGGCCTATAATTCTGGCTACTTGGAAGACTGAGGCAGAAGGATCACCGGAGCCCAGTAGGTCTACGCTGGGGTGGCTGTGAGCATGCCACTGCACTCCAGCCTGGGTGACAAACTGAGACTCCAACTCAAAAAAAAAAAAAAAAAGGGTTCACATATACCCTTAACAGAGGCCAAAATATATGAAACAAAAATTGACAGAATTTAAGGGAGAAATAGACAAAAACAGTCGGAGACTTGAATATCCCACTTCCAATAATGGATATAAAAGCCAGAGAGAAGATTGATATGGAAATAGAGGCCTTGAACCATAGTATATGGCAGTTAGGCCTAACAAAGATTAACAGAACACCACCCAACAACAGAATATACATGGACCACTCTCCAGGATATACCATATGTTAAGCCATGAAACAAGTCTTAATAAATTTTTTAAAATCGAAATCAGGCCTGGGCCCAGCACTCTGGGAGGCCAAAGCTGGAGGATCGCTTGAGCCCAGGAGTCCAAGAGCAGCCTGGGCAACATAGTGACACCCTGCCTCTACAAAAAATAAAAAAAGTAGCCAGGCATGGTGGTGCATGTCTGTAGTCTCAGCTACTTGGGAGGCTGAGGAAGGAGGTACAGAAAATCAATGAAACCAAAAGTTTTTGAAAATATCAACAAAATTGACAAATCTAGGAAAATAAAAGAGAGAGACTCACATTATCATATTCATTTGTAAGTATTCAATATAAATATATATTCCATAATATATATATTAGATAAATACATTTACATATATTTATATGTAATATATAGTGCATATATAAATATATTATATAAATATTATACATAAAATATATATTACATAAATATAGATTATACGAATACTATTAAGTTATATGTCAATAAATTTGATAACCTAGATGAAACTTCTAGAAACACAGTACCAAAACCAACTCATGAAGAAATAGAAGACAAAAATAAATCAATAACTTACAAGATTGAATCAGTAATCAAAAATCTTCCAACAATGAAAAACGTAGGACCAAATGGCTTCACTGGTGAATTCTTCCAAATATTTAAAGAAGAAATAGCATCAGTTCTCCTCAAACTCCCCCAAAAGAACTGATGAGGAGGGAACACATCCTAATTCATTACCTTGATACCAAAGCAAAACCAAAGACACTATGTGATAATACCCCTTATGAATACAGATACAAAGATCCTCAGCAAAATACTAGCAAACCAAATTCAGCAACATATAAAAAGTATATATCTCATGTCCAAGGGGGATTTATTGCTAGAATGCAAGGACTGTCTAACATGGTATCAATCAGTGTAACACACCATATTCAAAGACTGAAGGGAACATGATCATCCCAATTCAAGCAGAAAGGACATCTGACAAAATTCAACACATTCATGATAATAAATACTCAATAACTAGGAATATGACAAACAACATGATAAAGGCCCTATATGAAAAACTCACAGCTAACAAAATAATGGTGGAACACTGAAAGCTTTTCCCCTAAGATCAGGAATGAAATCAGATACCTACTGTTGCCACTTCTATTCAAGATAGTACTGGAAGTTCTGGCCAGAGTAGTTAGGCGAAAAAAAGAATTAAAAGATACCCAAATTGGAAAGGAAGAAGTAAAATTATCTCTGTTCATGGATGGCATAATCTTATACGTACAAAACTCTAAATAATCCACAAAAAGAATTGTTAGAGCTAATAAATGCATTTGGCAATGTTGCAGAACATACAATCAACACACAAAAATCAGTTGTATTTAGCGGAGGGCAGTGACACATGCCTGTAGTCCGAGTTACTCAGGAGGCTGAAGTGGGAGGAGTGCTTGAGCCCAGGAGTTCAAGGATGCCAGTGTGAACAACATAATGAGATCCTGTCTCTTAAAGAAAAATCACTTGCATTTTTATACACTTGCAATGAACAATTGAAAAAGTAAATTTAAAAAACAATTCCATTTACAACAGCATCAAAAAGAATAAATGCTCAGGAATAAATTTAACCAAAAGCAGTGTATACTGAAAGCTATAGAACACTACTGAAAAAAATGAAAGGTGATCTAAATAAATGGAATGACATTCTATGTTCATGGATTGATATTATTAAGATAACAGTACTGCCCAAATCAATCTGATTCCCCATAAAACCTATCCAAAGTACTTGATGTTTTTATAGAAATAGAAAAATCTGGGGACCCCAACAAAGACGGCTGACTAGAGGCATTTTGTACTTGCCTCCTCCAAGAAGAAGAATCAAAATAGAAAGTAAATAATCACACTTCAAATAGATCATCTGAGAGAGAACACTGGAATTCAATAGAAAAGTAACAGGAGATACCCTAAAGCTAGAAGAGAAGGAATCGACGCAGCCTGCTTGGCAAGGATTGATTGAAAGCTGAGAGACTCTCCAATTGAAAGCTGAGAGACTTCTCCAAGGGAAAGGGTAAGAGACCTGTAGTGGTCTACATTCCCACCATAAAAGGAGTCCTGCATTCCTATCCACTGGGAGAGGTTCTCAACCCTCGTGTACCCTGAAACTAATGTGGGTAGCTGCTACATACTACTTCAGGGAGGGAGCTCATGCTGGGTCCTACATGATCTTTGATACCTAAGAAGCTACAGAAAGGTGTCCCTTAGAGTCCTGCCCCCAATAGACCACACACTGTCCTGGAGCCCAGTGGGGCTGGGGCTGAGGTGCAAGAGAAGCATAGGCTGTTTTCCCCAGGACTGAGGCACAAGTGATCAGACTACTGCAGTTGGCCTGAGGTGGTGCCAAGGCATGTGCTCCTGCTTTTGGTGTTCCGGTGCGACCACAGTGCTGGCTACTGCAGCAGAGGCTAAGGGCAAGTGGCATAACCATTCTGCACTGGCCAGCAGCCCCCCCCTCCCCCGCCCTCAGTGGCAGGGTAGTGGTGCAGCCACTGCCACTCCCACCTGTGCATTTCTGCAGGTAGCCTGGGGATTGCTCCTTCCCTGCCTACCGTGGCTGGTGACTGCACATGTCATTAGAGGGCCTGTCTGGCTTTGCCCCAAACCCTAGACCACAGCAGTCCATGGGGTACCTGAACACTCCTCCTGGGGGCTTAAGGTTGGCCACTACCTCCTGAGTTGGCCCCTACCTGCTTCTATATGCAATTTGTAGACCTATAAACTGGCCTGCCCAGCCCATCACAGTCACCACCAACAAGTACACATCACTCGGGAACCAGAAGGTAGTCCCACCACCTACTGTTTCCCACATCATGCCAGATTCCAAAGAGCCTGGAAACCTGTCCACTGCTGCCACTACTGGCATTTGAGTAAATCCCCTGGGGTCTAAGAAGTAGCCTACCTTGACCCACTAACATTTGTGCCAGTGTACATCATCCTGGGCCCAAGGACAGGCACATTTAGCCCACTGCTGCCACCACTGGGGCCCAAAGACTGGCCTACCTGGCATCTCAGTTTCAAGTAAAACTTTACCACAGTCCTCCACTAATAACTGCACCCTAAGCCACCAAAGATATCACAGATCCACTGATACTGTGTATAGCTGAAGATATCATACAGACACTACACTACTGCATGCACCCAGAATCAAGGAAAAAGTGCCCTACCCAAACAACACCATAGGTACATCTTCAGGAAAAAGTCCTCCCCATGAAAGCAAATTCAAAAATTGGAAGAATCAACTGTTACACCAGATGTGCAGATATCAACGTAAGTACACAGGAAACATGGCAAAGCAAGGAAATATAACAAAGGAACACAATAATTCTCTAAAAACAGATCCCAATCAAAAATAAATTCAGAAAATCCTATAAAAGGAAATCAAATTGTTGACTCTAAAGAAGCTCAGAAAAATATGAGAGTCCTGAAAAACAATACAAAGAAATCAAGGTGTGAATGAAAAATGTACCAAATAGATAGATATCATTCAGAAAGTACCAGGCCAGGCATAGTGACTCAAGTCTGTAATCCTAGCACTTTGGGAAACCAATGCGAGGGGATTTCCTAGGCCTATGGGTTTGAGAACAGCCTGGGCAACTTGGTGAGACCTCATCTCTACAATAAATTAAAAAAATTAACTGGGCGTGGTAGCACATGCCTGTACTTCTGGCTACTTGGAAGGCTGAGACGGAAGGATCACCAGAGTCCAGCAGATCAATGCTGAGGTGGCCGTGAGCATGGCACTGCACTCCAGTCTGGGTGACAAGAGTGAGACTCCAACTCAAAAAAAAAAAAAAAAAAATTCAAATGGAAATTCTGGAACTGAAGTTTTAATTAAACAAAATGCAAGTTTATGTGACAGCTTCAATAATAGATCAGATCAGGCAGAAGAAAAAAATCTGAGAGCTTGAAGACAGGTCATTTGAAATAGCCCAATCAGACAGAAATTAAAAAGAATACAAAGAATGAGCTAAGCTTTCCTGACATATGGGGCATGATAAAGCAGTCATATATTTGAATTATTAGGATCCCAGAGGGGAAAAGAGTATTAAAAGGTTAAAAAACTTATTTTATGAAATAATAGATGAAAATTTTCCAAGTCTAGCAAAAGATTTAGACATCCAGATACATCTATATTCTGAAATCCCCAAAAGGGTGCAATACAAAAATCTCTACAGCACATTGTAATTAAACTGTCTAAAAGACAAAAAAGAAGTCCTAAAAACAGTAAGAGAAAAGTGTCTGTAAGAGGATGTCCCATCAGATTAACAACAGATTTTCAGCATAAATGTTACAGACCAGGGGAGAATGGGATGAAAGAAAAAAAAAAGCCAGCCAAGGATACTATACCTAGTAAAATTATCCTTCATAAATGAAGGAGAAATAAAGTCTTTCCCAGACAAGAAGGAATTCATCACCACTAGACCACCCCAACAAGAAATGCTTGAGTGAGTCCTAAATCTGGAAGTGAAAGGATGGCATTTATTATTATGAAGACACAAAAAAGTATAAACCTCACTGGTAAACCAGACACACAGATGAGGAAGAGAAAGAACTCAAGGTACCACTAAAGAAAAATCACCAAACCACAATGACAATAAGAGAAAAAAAAGGAACAAAGAAAAAATATAAGCCGGGCTTGGTGGCTCAGCCTGTAATCCTGCGCTTTGGGAAGCTGAGGTGAGTGTATTGCCTGAGCCTGCGGGTTCGTGACCCGCCTGGGCAACTTGGCGAGACCTCATCTCTACAATAAATAAAAAATCAGCCGGGTGTGGTAGCGCTTGTCTGTAATTCCGGCTACTCGGAAGGCTGAGGTGTAAGGCTCCCCGGCGCCCCCCAGGGCGAACCCCCAGCGCCCAGCCCCACCCACAACACTCCACCCTGGGCCACAAAGTCACACACCAACAAAAAAAAAAAAAAAAAAAAAAAAAAAAAATATATATATATATATATATATATACAGATATAATATAATTATATACAGCTATATATATAGCTAGATATCGATATATATATAGTGTGTGTATATATATATATAAAACAGAAAACAAGAATATAACAGGTTCAAAACCTCATATCAATAATAACCTCAAGCCAGGCTCGGTGGCTCAGCCTGTAATCCCACGCCTTTGGGAGGCTGAGGTGAGTGGATTGCCTGAGCCCGTGGGTTCGAGACCCGCCTGGGCAGGCAAAACCTCATCTCTACAAGAAATCAAAAAAATCAGCTGGGCGTGGTAGTGCGCGCCTGTAGTTCCGGCTACTCGGAAGGCTGAGGCGGAAGGATCGCCGGAGCCCACCAGGTTGAGGCTGTGGTGGCCGGGAGCGGCCGCTGCACTCCAGTCTGGGTGACGGAGTGAGACGCCAACTCAAAAAAAAAAAAAATAATAATAATAATAATAATAACCTCAAATATAAATAAATGTTCAACTTGAAAGATGTAAACTAGCTGAATGGATTAAAAACATGATCAGAGGCCAAAGTGAGATCACTTGAAGCTAGCAGTTTGAGACCAGCCTGAGCAACGTAACAAGATCCTGTCTCTTAAAAAAAAAAAAAATGCCAGACATGGTGAAAGATGCTTGTAGTTTTAGTTTCTCAGGATGCTGAGGTGGATCACTTGAGCCCAGGAGTTCAAAGCTACAGTGAGCCATGACTGCAGTACTGCACACCAGCTTGGGTGACAGAGCAAGACTCTGTTTCTACCCCTCACCTTCCCCCACAAACAAAATCCAGCTATATGCTTCCTATAAGAAATGTACTTTACCTGTAAAGATACATGTAGACTGAAAATAAAGGGATGGACAAAGATATTCCATGTAAACAGAAACCAAAAACAAGCAGGCATAGCTATACTTGTATCAGATAAAACAAGCTTTAGGTCAATAGCAGTAAAAAATAAAAGACAAAGGTCATTATATACTGATAAAGGGATCAATCCAGGAAGAGAACATAACAGTTCTAAATATACATATGCACCCAACACTGCAGAACTCAGATTCATCAAGCAAAGATTACTAGATCTAATAATAGTGGGGGACCTTAACACCCCACTTTCAGCACTAGACATCATCTAGACAGAAAATCGACAAATACTGGATTTCCACTGAACTTTAGACCAAATAGATCTTAAAAACATTTATAGCCAGGCGCGGTGGCTCATACCTATAATCCCAGCACTTTGGGAGGCCAAGGTGAGAGGATTGTCTGACCTCAGGTGATCCTTCTGCCTCAGCCTTCCAAGTATCTGGAACTACAGGCATTCACCACCATGCCCAGCTAATTTTTTGATTTATTGTAGAGATGAGGTCTTGCCAAATTGCCTGGGCTAGTCTCGAACCCATGAGGTCAGACAATCCTCTCACCTTGGCCTCCCAAAGTGCTGGGATTATAGGCATGAGCCACCGCGCCTGGCTATAAATGTTTTTAAGATCTATTTGGTCTAAAG
>CAUYQG010247966.1:0-37943 GCA_963574415.1 Tarsius wallacei
TGGACTCATCTAAATATTCACTGCCATGAAAGTAGGCATGAGGATTATTGCACAAATGCTCCTTGACTTAAGATGGGGTTACACCCCAATAAGCCCAATGTAAATGGAAAATATTGTAAGTTGAAAATATATTTAATACACCTTACCTGCTATACATCATAGCCTAGCCTAGAAATCTTAAACATTCTCAGAACACTTATACCACAGCTCACAGTTTGGACAAAAGTCACCTAACATAAAGTCTATCGTATAATAAAGTGTGAATATCTCATGCAATTTATTGAATACTGTACTAAAAGTGAAAACTAGAACCATTATAGGGTCAAAAAATCAAAAGGCAAATCATTGTAAGTCAGGGACTGTTTTCTGTATTTACCTTCTTGAAATCTCTAAGAAAGATTTGATAAAAAATAATGTGAAAGTGTTTTCAATATAAAAAGTGTTTCAATTATATTTCAACTTATTTTTGTTGAGCATTTTGAAGCTAATTCCAGTCATCTTGTCGTTTCACTGGCTAATATTTTAGTATTGTGCACATATCTTTCAGGAAATTTAGTTTCATGACAAGATGGTCTTGATATATTTCCAATGTACTGTTCAAACAGAGAATGCATTCTAATTCTTATAAAATATTGACAGCTGAAAGTTAGGAGAATCTACTATTTGACTACTACAGAAGATTCAGGTTTATTTTAGGGGGAGACAAATCTTTGTAAGGTAAAGAAGGAATACACGCTTGCATGGCTCTTAAGCGATACTTACTATTACCCACACTTGTCAAGATGAGAAATGCAAATCGTATTTTTATATTTGTGAAGTTCTACTGCTAATTTTGACCATTCCTTTTTCACTCCCGAAAAATGTTTTGCAGACCAGCCCAGAATTGTTCACATGAATTATCAAAGTAGCCAATTGCCTTGTGTTTAAATTATGTCACCAACAAATTATTAATTCA
Organism: Tarsius wallacei; assembly: GCA_963574415.1. Classification (NCBI taxonomy): domain Eukaryota; kingdom Metazoa; phylum Chordata; class Mammalia; order Primates; family Tarsiidae; genus Tarsius; species Tarsius wallacei. The sequence continues at coordinate 956 of CAUYQG010247966.1, forward strand.
TACAGTCAACATTTTTGAGTCCTTTTGATGCAGAAAATTGAACTAGAATGTAAGGAAGTAAAATAAAGAAAATGTTCCTGATATAGGGAATTAATAATGTAGTGGCTGTCAGGAGCATATAAGAAAATTATTTTTACAGGGTAGGCTTAGCTCACTTGTATTTCTCATTACAGAAACAAGGTGGCAACACACAAGATAGGATTATTGACTCTTCCTGGGAAGGGGAGTTCAGGAATATTTTCCCAGAGAGATGTCATAGTTGATTTCAAATACACAATGCAGAGCCTTTTGTGTTGTATGGCAGAGGGGTCCAAGTGTTTATTGAATTGATTTCTTTTTCTGGAATAATATGAAGTGTATAAATTGTATGTTATAACCAAGTTCATATGCAAGGTTTGCCTTGTTCAACATTTTAAAAACATGTTTTAAGATCAATAATTTTGCAAATGGTTCAGTGGAGTTTTCCAAGCATACATGATTTCATCTAAATATAATTAGATGCTATTGTTAACATTATATGGGCTTTGGGATAACAAGTCTGGTAGATTGAAAGTAGGCATTTTAGACAGTGTTTTATAAGTACAACCAGAGAAAGTATGATTATTTGGTCAATGAAATATTGTCTGTTGAGTAATTTGAAAACTCTAGGCATTCTCAGTTTGGTATCCAAGAATCATCCTGATGGGCTTACCTTTTTTGTACATGAGTATTGCAGAAATGCTATTATATACCTGCAAGAAAGAGCAACAGCTGAACCTCATCATAACCCTGTGTTTTGCGTGTCGATCCTTGCATTAGCAACATTACATTTATTTGCTTGCTGAGCTTTTACCTGCAAGGTTAACAAGGTCAATGCGTGTCAAAAGCAGTTATTTTCATTTAAGATTTATTTCCCTATGGATAGCCTTAAGATGTTCAAGTCACCAATGAGGGGCATTGAAGTTAAAGCTTAACTACATTATTAGGAAAAACATAACTACCTGGAGGTTAGCCATGATAGGTATTTTGGTAACATCAGATTCCTTTTAGTAAAGGCAGAATGGGTGTGTGTGTGTGTGTGAAGGCAGGCCCAAGTAGGCAAGTATTTGTGAACACAAATCCAGAGATTGGTACTTCACTTTGATCTTTTGATCTTTCTCCAAGTCAGAGAACTGTCGGTTTTACCTTATCCTAGTCTTGACTTTATTCTGTGTAGAATTATAAGATAATTTTACTCGTAATTTAGTCTCTCTGCTTAGGTTTCACTAAACCAAAGCAGACAGAATAAAACAGGCAAACCTTGTCTATTTAATCTCACCAGAACATACAGTCTTCAGAGAAAAAGAAAAGTCACTTTGTGATGTTTGTATGCCTTATTCTGTCTCTTCTCTTTCCCATTCTGTGCCCTTCATAGTGTCTTGACTTGAATATTGTAAACACTCAAATCATAAACATTGTAAGCAGTGCTTCTCAAACTTTTACATGCACACAAAGTTCTTGAGCATCTTGGCCATACGCAGATTTGATTCAGTAGATGTGGTGCGGGGCCTAATTGGAAAGGTCTACACTTCACCCCAGTCTGGGCTTCTTAATCAACCCAGGTCAATTTCTGGCACGAAACTGAAATCATTTCTGAAAGGAAGTATAATGCTTTGAGATAAGGTATGGATATATCAAGCGTAGGTGTTAAGATGCATTAAAATTAACTACACCAGGATTTACATATTAGTATTGTTTCCTTACAAATATGACCAACTATCTTTCCAGTGTGCAGACTCTACTTTTGCAATTGTCTGCAAAGACTCAAAGATCAAAATTCATTCTTTCACTTACATTATGATTCAACAAATATTTACCGAGTATCTAAAAAATATTAACTATTGCACTAGATTTTTAGGGACACACTGATGAATAAGAAAAAGTTGTTGCCGTCAGTCATTCAAAAGCCCCAAGAGGGGAGCAAAGAGTAAACAAATGGTCATGTTTCAACATAATAAATAAAAATGTGTGTGCCTCAAGTGTACATATTTTCTTAAACCAAATAAAGGCCACAAAATTTTACCATTGGGGAAACTTGGAAAAGTGTACAAGGGGTCTCTCTATACTATTTCTAACAGTTGCACGGGAATCTACAGTTATCTCAATAAAAATTTTAATTGGAAAAAAAAAACAAATAAAAGCCATTTGATCTTAAATTTGGTGTCCAGTCTGGTAACGTGGTTTCTGATTGAAAATAATTGTGGCTATCAGATAATAAAACTTTTTTTGAAAGTCATAATTTGATTCATCATACACTTAGAGTTGTGCTAGGAATGCCATTTTTGGAATATGTGTATAGTCTCTGAAGATAACTTCTTGGAAGAAATCTGTCCACAAATAGCAGCACAATTGTGGCACGATGACCTTCATTACTTCTTATTTCAACTTTCTTATTTCAAAGGCTATGGATTTGGATACTTGTATATGTGTCTTTATGTACACGTGCACACACAAACATGAATAAATACACTATACTAAATTTAATAATATTTAATAGTTCACTTAGCATGTTATTGGTTTGTAAAAATAAAAGACGAAACTTCATGAATTCTTAACCAATACCTCATACATTGCTTAAAGGTGGGTAACTATATATTTCATTATCCAAACTGAGACCCTTTCAGAGTGAAAGGCAGTGCTATTATTAGTTACATCAGGAAAACTAGCTCAAATGAGAGCTGTTATGGAAAAACTAGAATGTAAGATCATCTGAAAGAAAGATCCAGAAATACTCATGAAAAACATTTTCCTCGTCTGGGTTTTGATCTCCTACATTTAATAGTTTGTTCTTCTAATTTAGCAGTGATTCTTCAGAATACAGATACCAGTTACTTATGTGGCTTAAAGGAGACGTTTTTAAGGGGGAAAAAAAATCTATGTTGTTTTGAGAAGTTGAGGCATGCTTCTTAAATATATGCCTGTATATATTTGATGGTTTAAACAACCTATCTGGGAGACTCATTTGATCCGTGGTGATACATTTTTTATATTTATGTGTGAACTGTTTTATGAATGCAAGGCATTATTTTATAATTTACAGCTGCATTTGGCCAGACGTTCTTGAAAAGGGGTGGGATATGGATTGTACAGCTCTTTCATTAAATCCTGAGAAAATTATTTTAAGGTACATTGAAAGAAAGAAAAAAAAAAGAATCACTCATTTTTGCTTAATAGATTATTGCTATGGGTATAGAAACCAGATAAAAGTTGAGGCCATCTTCATCAGACTCTGAATACACAATAGGAAAAAGATCCTGTTTTCTAATGAAATTAAAATTTAATTTTTAGTTGAAAAGTTGTATTCTTTTGGCGTTAAGTGGCCTTACCTTTTATAGCCTTATATATAATACTGATTTTTCATAAAATTAAATTACCCCACATACTTAAATAATCTTTTTGCCTCTTTCTGCTGTAACAGGTCAATGACACATTGCCAGATTATTTCTCACTTTTACTTTTGGAAAAGTAGCATCCTTATGTAGTTTTTCTGTTTGAAATAAATTAGATTAAGTAAACGGTTAAATAAAAATACCATGACATAATTGACAGCAAAAAGACTACTGATTGATTTCATCTTTTATTTCTAGTTGAAAATTTTCAGTTCAATCTTTACTATTATTATTTTTCTTTTTTAAAATTAACTGCTTAGATTTTTTAGCTTTATCTTATCCTTTTATATCTTTCATCTGTTCTTTGGAAAAACCATTTTCTTTAACAAATACCGATGGTAAATTCCTATTCTCTTTTATCTAAAATTTTACTTTCCTCCAATTTTTTTATCTTAAAAAGTCTTTACAGTTGTTTTTAACAATATAATTGTATGCCGTATATAACACATTTGTATTTGACACGAGCACAAAAAACCATCCAAACTTCCTATCTAGTATTTAATGATAGCATAGATTTCTCAGAACCTATATCTCATAAACTCTAGTTTTAAAATTAGTTGGACATAAGCAAACTTAAATTGTGTGATTAAATCCATGTTCCTTTTAATTGAGGAAACGGAAAAAAATAACATTCTGGGGTGGCCTATATCTGTGAACCTAAATGTTATAGGATTTGAATAGAAAGATATTTGTTCATCAGTATACAATATTATTGTATTCATCTGTAGACTACGAACACTATAAATCCTTTAAAGTATTAGCTTTGCTTTGTCTGACCCTTTGGCCTCATTTTCAATGTCAGATTTGATTTCACTTATAGTAAGATGACACAGTAAATTTTCAAATTTTTTCTGCTTGTTTGTCTTTTGTAGAGTTAGCTACCTGCGTAATATATGAGAAGGTGACAGGATGTACTGGTCTCAAAGGTATTAGAACTGGAAAGATTTTTTTTTAATACAAAGATTTTTAAAACGACTATTTTCAATGCAAGGACAAAGAAACAACTGTTGATGTTTTCCTCTTGCTGAGATTTGCCCAAAAACCCCAGGGAGAAAAGACACTACCTCAGACTATAAAAGTTCAACTTATTTATGTTTATTTATTACATCATCTCAGTCATCCAAAGTCAATGCTTCATGAGTCCTCATACTCTATTCTGGAGAGGGGACTAGTTTTTATGAGGTTTGATCATTTACCTTGGAATATGATTCTCTGGTTAACAAGAACACTGTTTTGAAAAAGATAGTCTCTTTCTTGAAACCTCCACGTGTAGCCAGTTTAATCGACATCATGTTTTTCTGGGCACTGCAGAGATAAACAACAAAACGACTTGAGTACCTTTGGGCAAAATCCTACAGAAGGCAAGATTTGTTTTCATCACCTTCCTTCTCATTCTGACATTGATTCTCCATAATCACCCCCCCCTTCGGTAGCTTAGTTCCCTTGGGAAAACTTTATTCACAATTTTCTGATGGCTTATACTAATCTTATCTCTTCTTTAACTTTCAAAAATTTCAAATGTTCATCCCCTGCCCCCCACTGTGTCTTTTTCTCAGGGGACTCAAAAGGGACTATCTCTGAGTTCAGCAATTTGCTAAACACGTTTTTCAGTTCTATGTTTTGGGTAAAAATCAATTGTAAATTATCCATACAATTTGCAAATATAACTTATTTGTTTTCTGCTAGGCCTTCCCTACTTTTACTCAGTGATATCCAGAAGACTGCCCTGGAAAATTCTTGATAGTTTGTGAATATACAGGAAAAATGTTCATTCCATTGTCATTTTATTATGATCAATTTACTTCTATTTGTTGCATATAACTACATGAATAACCTCTTCCCTCACTATTAATAAAACAATCAAAATAGCCTAAATTTAGAAATCCATTCAATTAAGTAACAACAATATCAAATTGCATGTCTGTTTGTTTATGTTGCCAGAATAACCTGGATTAATTTTTCAGGCTGTAACATAGTAAATGCACATTTTACACATCTGACACATGCTACCTTTTGTCCAAGGAATTTTATAAACACAAATTACTGTTTTTCTGAAGCCATTCTTTCATTCACTTTACAAATGGACGAGCTATACCTTTATATTAAATTAATTTTTTTTTTTTTGAGTTGGAGTCTCACTCTGTCGCCCAGACTGGAGTACAGTGGCCACTCCCGGCCACCGCAGCCTCGACCCGCTGGGCTCCGGCGATCCTTCCGCCTCAGCCTTCCAAGTAGCTGGAACTACAGGCGCACGCTACCACGCCCGGCTGATTTTTTTTTTTTTTTTTTTTAATTGTAGAGCTGAGGTCTCGCCTGCCCAGGCAGGTCTCGAACCCGTGGGCTCAGGCATTCCACTCACCTCAGCCTCCCAAGGCGCGGGATTACAGGCTGAGCCACCGAGCCTGGCTTAATTTTTAAAAGTTAAATTAATGTGTCTAATTTTACTAACTATTAATTATAGAGCCATCATTTAATCAAGCATTTACTATTTGTTATGTGCTGTGATAAGTGATTCCATACATAATTTCTTTTAATTAACCCTAAAAAAAGTTAACTCTAAGTTGTATATAATGGTCATCGTCTTACAAAGAAGGAAATCAAGAAAAAGAGATTAATGAACATACCATTAATAAGTAGAAGTGAATTTCAAGTCCTGATTTATCTGAATCCAAAGGTCAAGATTAGCCAGTCTGGATCATTGTTAAAGTGCTTTTTCTAAACAGCAAAAAATTTACTTTCCTTTTATGTCTTATGCAAATATTGTACAAAATGAGATTGCCTCTCATTTTATTATTTGTCTTCACTTTCACTTCCTCCATTACTCATCGCTTACTCTTTTGTTCCTCATCCATTTTTCTTGTTTTCCTACTGCTTACAGTGGCTGAATGCACGCAGCGGCCACCATAAGCACCCTTGAGCTTATGACTGGTACTTATGGCCAGTAGATTGATCAGAGTTACTCTGTATTAACCACATCTCGTTCTGGCAATTTCTTCAGTGCATAAAATCATAGAGTGGTGCAAGTCTATTATATGTACAAATCCTGATTGTAGTCACATCTTCCCCGTGATTTAGCAGTGACTCTTTGATATGATTACACATACACACACACACGCGCATGCATGCACACGCATACACTGTGGTCAGGAAACTTGCGTCTGGATCTTATGAACTCCATTTGCCTATGGAAAGGGGAGGAAAAGGAGAGGTGAGAGGACGTGAACAGAGCAGAACACAGTTCAAACACGAGTAGTCTTTACGCTCATTAGCGACGATTAAATAGATCAGAGATGAGTTAGTTGACTTTAGTTTTGATTTTAAAGACAGAAAATGTCCCAGAAAACTGACAGGAAAAAATGGTGCCAGAAATTCTTCCTGCCTAAGACAATACTCTGGATGCTTGTAAGTAGTCCTCATTTTTAATGTGCATGGAAATTGCCTTGAGGTCTTAGTACAACACAGGTTTTGACACAGGTCTGGAGTGGCACCCGAGAATCTGCATTTCTAGCAAGCTTCCAGGAGGTGTGGATGCTACTGGGCAGCTGAACCAACCCCATTGCTCCACAGATTTATTCGAATTCTGCTCTCCTCAGCACCTACATTGTTAGTTTCTCTCCAACCAATAGCAACGTGCTAGGGAATAGTAATGTGTTTGGGAATTCAAGGATGATAACACGTGGTCATTGTCATCAGTGTTAATGGCATCATGGCTTAAGCCATGAATCTTTGTGGAGATGCCCAAGGAATTCTAGCTAAATCCTATCAGCAAATCTGGAGGACATTGCTTTTTTTGTTTGTTTGCTTGTTTTATTCCTGCATGGCTCCCCAAGTGGAGCTGTGTAGAATACTGTAGCCTGAGTACTTAGCATATGCTTCCATTCTTAAAAAGTGCTTTTTGGGTTCTGGTGCTCTCCTCCCAATTAGATGACACCACTCCCTCCAGACCAGGATATATGGTTGAAAAGTTATTCAAGATTAGCCTAACAAGAATATTTGAAGGAAAAAAAAAACAGCTGTCATGCACCAACAGGTAGTTATTGAATAGTGGCCTTGTATAAAGGAACAGAGACTGTGCTTTGGGGTTACGGATATAATGCCCCAGTATCTGTATCTTAGTAAATGACTAAGTGTCACTATTGGATAATTTAATGCATCAATTTGGCTAAGCTATGATGCCAGTTGTTTGGTCAAACGTTAATTCAGGTGTTGCTGTTAAGGTGTTTTGCAGATGGGATTAACATTTGCAATCGGTTGACTCTAAGTAAAGAAAATTATTCTTGATAATGTGGATGGACCACATCCAATCCTTCATGAAGAAGAGGAAAATTGGAGGTTTCCTAGAGAAGAAGGAGTGCTTCTTCAAGACTGTAACTTAGAAATCCTGCCTGGGTTTCTAGCCTGCCGTGTTGCCCTAAGAACTTCAGACTCAAGACTACAGCATCAGGGTTTGTCTTAGTTTCCAGTCTGTCAGCCTGAACTACAGCTTTTTGACTGGCTAATCCCTGCAATTATGTGAGCCAATTCCTTAAAAATAAGTCTCTTTACAGACACACACACACACACACACACACACACACACACACATATAATCCATACACACTCATGTATATATCGTTTATATCCTATTAGTTCTGTTTTTCTACAGAACTCTGAGAGATATAATCACTGCCCATCTCTCGTTATCCTCTTAGGATTGTCCTTTTTTCATTCTAATGTGTAAATTACTGTCTTTAAAATAAGATGATTGATATAATAACATTTGCTAAGGATATATGTTGGCATTGTTCTCAAAGTATGATATGCACTGCGTGTTGATTACCAGTACAAAAGTACCCATAGGTATCTAAGTCCTTAGGGTATAGTCAGGAATTTTGGTAAAGAGTTGCCTGCATAAGAAAACATAAAATAATACAGGGAATTATATAATCAAGGATTAACGTGTATAGTTTTGACTCTAAGTGCTGTAACTTTTTAATGACAGAAAGGTAAATCTAGTGGTATGGAGGATAAAAATATTGACGAGAATCATAAAAGGAATAGGAGATTGTAGGGATAAGTACATTTAAAGCTCAAGTAATAGTGTGAGTCAATAAACAGAGGTAAAAATAAGATGCTACTGATATAAAGAAAATCCACACTTATCAGATAATTATGGCCTTCTTTCCTCAAGAAATGTACACTCAGATCTCAAGCATCTGTTACCTGTACAGAGATACTCCTCCGTGACTGTGCAGAAAAAAAAAAAATTCATGACAGTTGGGCCTTCCAAGACAAAGTGTGATTTTAACATTTCACAAGAAGGTCAAGATTCAGCAGTTTTTTTTACATGGTAACCCAGCAAAGAATGATGTGATGGAAATTAACACCTTAAAATATATGTGTATGTGTGTGTGTATATATATATAAAACACAGCCCCAATTGGACTTTTTAAAACCTCTGCTTCCTGCATCTTATGACTAAGTGTGGGTAATTAAGCCAAGATCACTTTTTCCACTCCACCCATACTTCGTAAAAACCTGTTGTAATTTTTCCCTGATTTATTTGCTCTTTTGTATTTTTCCTTTGCAATTTGCTAAAACTAATGATTTTAAAGGCAAAACTTTCGTATCAATAGTGACCCAATGATTTACTGACCCTTTTAACACTCTGAAAAGAGAAATCCATTACCTGCTGGGGGGTGAAAAGAGGGGGTCGGAGGACCCCTAACAGTGGAGTTCTATATTTATAGCTTTGGGCTTTGGCTCCATAAGAGACTACAGAGGTGGCAGGGGGGTAAATGATACTCATTTGTAAGTATCAGCGATATTCACCAAGAAAAACAAAAAATTGATTTGTGGAATCCATTAAGTTATAAGCATGAATAATAACCCGAGAGGTAGCAGAGTGGGACTTTAAAAAGTATTTGAGTTTTAAAATGCATTCTATTTTGCAATTTCAAAAGCATGTGTTCCAAATGTGTAAAATGGATGTCCAAATCTGGTCCGTGAAATAAAACATTCAAACCAGAAACCTGATTTACTTTGGCTTGGTCTTGAGCTTTCTCTTTTATCTAGCAACGAGTCAATCAATTAACGTTTCTTGCGAGTCCACTAAGGGCCCAAGACGGTGAGGAGGAAAATAGAAGAGGCAAGGATTATATACATGTGAAAACAAACAAAAAATTTTGGGACTCAGTCAGCGCTTCTCTTTCCAATTGCTTCCCCAAATATCTCCTAACCCAAAACTACCTCTTACCTAGAGTTGCCAGATTTAGCAAATACAAACACAGGACACCTGTATTTATCTGGCAACCAAACCATCCATGTCATTTCTCCTGATCAGCACTTTCTGTAGGCTCCTGCTTTGCAATGGACTACGCTAAAATATGAGAAAACGCACTGATACAAGAATAAAGATCTTGTCTGCTTAGTGTTTTAAGCACGATATGGACTTGGAACTGAAACGGGAGCTTATTCAAAAGGTCACCGACAGGGAAAGCACTTATGCTCTCTACCGTCCTTTTTTCCTGCTCTTCCTTTTGGCCCTGTTTCTTTGCACTAATAGATCTTTGCTTTCATGAGAATAAAGAGAGATTGTAGGTGTTGTCCTAGCAGAGTCGTTTGGGGAACAAACTTCTCCAAGCCAAACCCATTCCCTGGCACATACCACCGTGTTGCCTACACAGAAGTCAGCATTTTGGGAGATTAATTGATATTCAGTCATAAAGGAAGTGCCAGGGTCTTTTCCCCTGTCTCTAACTTTTCATGGCAAATAACCTTCTGTTCAACTCCCTGGCACTCGGGCCCATGTATCGTTATAATCCCAGACTGTAGGAAAAGCAACTGCTTTTTTTTTTGTAAAACAGAAAATCCCAGAGCTCTTATAATATTGTAGTTTTCAGCAATAAATTAGTCTCAATCCAAATGTTGTGAAATTTGTATTTCTGTAAAGGTGAAGTCATATTTTTAGGATTCAAAATACACTAGTATCTCCCAACTCTCATCTCTCTCTCTTCTGCACCCTTTTTTCTGTCCCCTCCATTCCTACTTCTGAAAGTACTGGCCAGCTAAGACCTGCTTGGAGAGTGAAAATATTCACTTGGGTATTACTACCACAGCTGTGGGAAACTTTTGCTGCCAGCCTAATATTGAGGCCAGGGCAGTCTAGAGTTTCGCTGAAGTTTGCAAACCTTTCAGTGCCTATAGACCAAGCTATGATTTCAGGATGGAAATCATGTAATATGTGGTCATTTGTACCCCCAAACCGTGTGAAGCCTGGCAACATGGTAGATGTTTAGGCTTGCAATGGATTTGAGGGCTTGAAGGGGACGACTGCAAGTAGACTTAAGGTGCAATCCTGTGCGGTGGTTTACCAAGCCTTTCTAGCCAAAACAATTTTTTTGTGAGCTGCTATCTAATAGCATGGCCATTTGTATTTTAGATTTTTTCCCCCACTAGGAGGGACCCTCATGCCCTAGAATCTTCCACTTGTTTTCTCTTGAGTAGCACAGAATTGGTTTTGAGGAATGGCAATTTCCAAGAGAATGGTGTGCTGACTTAGCGATGCTGAAGTGTTTTGTGTAGTGTTTCTGGCTACATTGAAAATGTGGAGGAAAAAAAGTACTGACCAAAGCTATGCTGGAGAAGATAATAATAATAACACCAGCATTCCACTAAATAGCTAAGAATTAAACAGACCACCTCTATCATCATTAAGGATGAGAGAGAAACATTCTCGGATGACGATTTTAAGACGATTGTCTTAAATATGAATGAGAAGTTGAATCTGGAGTCCCACCTCCCAGAAATGGATTTAGAAAGCCTTTTCAGTTGCTCAGTTGGCCAATCAATTCTAGGCAACACTCAATAAGTGACGTCAGGGCTCAGAAATACCTTTAGCGTTTCTAGGTCAGAATAATCAGAGAAGTTGAAAAGTATAAGCACCGATCAGGATCACTCCTTTCTTCATGATTTCTGAAAGTTGTGAAAGATCAGCAGTAGATGTGTACACCGTCAACTTTTCTTAGCCAGCAACCTCTTCCCATGAAGACTGAGCTAACATCCCCGTAGACTCTACTGAAAGGAAAAGTGAAATTTTCTAAATATGTAGCGTGTCTTGCTGTTTCTTGCTCTTAAACACAACATATAAATCTTTGAAAAATTACCTTGGGTGTTATGTTGTGGAGGAAGGGCATCTTGATTCCAAATGCCCTAAATCATAGGGTTGGAAACCTTTATAATAGACTGTTTTGGTTAATTTGGGGTGTTGTCCCAGATTATTTCCTGTGTCAGAGATTTAAGAAATACCAAGACTAAGGGGACTATTATTGCAAGAGGTGGTGGTTTGCGATGGGATCCCAGGCCTGGGTGTGGTTTTTCAAGGACTACCTCCAGACAGCAGGAAGGTGCCAGGCTGAAACTACCACGAGGACTGGCGAGGCAGTATAAACAAAGTAGAATACTTCAGTGTTTGTGTTTGCAATGCCTCTTGGCTGGTTCCCTGCTCCTTCTCCTTCCCTTCCTTCTCAATTCACCAGATTCCTGATTTCCTCATACGAAAAAACTTCTAACTTTTCCTGACAGGGACAAGAACTTTGTCGGCGACCAGGGAAATAAACAAGCACATTACTGAAGAAAGAGAGTGACCGTCTCTTGTGTGACTGATATGTTACAGACTCGACACTTCACCTATATAAGATACTTCACATATACAAGTTCATGGACTTTTCTAAAAACAGGCGAGGCAGGCATTCTGGCTGAAACTCAGAGAAGTAAATTGACTGTCTCAAATCAAGATCACGTAGTGGCCAGTGGGGTTGGGTTTTATCTCCATATTTGTTTTCCCAAATAAGCTACCCTGCTACAAAATAATACCTAAGTGTATTAAAAGTGGCATTTCACAAATTTTCATTGAAAGAAATCTCCATAAATTTTTCGTGAATCTCAATTCATTGCCCCATCATCCCACCTCTTTTTAAGGAAATTATTTTGAAAGTTTCCAAGGAGTCAAGAAGCAAATAACTTTTTTTCTTTTTTTTCGAATTCCTGAAAATAAACTCCTGTTGGGTGTGGGAGGAGTGGGGATAGTAATAGATGAAAGTCCTAAAGCTCATGTTAATGATATGCTGTAATTCTCTGTTTCCTGTACTAAGGGCAATAATGATGAAGATTATAAAGACCGATATTGAAGGGATCTCTGTGTGTCAAGCATCATGCCCTCCATATGCATTGCCTTGTTTCATCTTCACAACAATCCCATGAAGTATCTACCATTAATTAATTAGTCAAGAGAGGTTGATTAATTCGTCCATGGGCACAAAGGCATATGTGTCTGTCTGAATTCATGTTTTTACCCTTTGCCAGTAAATGCTGAATTATGCTCTTTACGTTTGAGTAATAATGAAGGGGCTGCTTAAATTAGAAATGGCATGTGATTTCAGACATCTCCCAAACACTTGACAATTTCTGGGAGAGGTGGCACTCCCATAAAAGTCAGCTTAGGCTCTCATAGGCTGTGACTTTAATGGATGCCAGGCTTTAAGAAAATAGGTGCTGAAAGAAAATCAATGGCTGCCCTTAGAAGGGATGGAATCAGATTATTCTTTGGCCTGCCATTTTATTAAATACTTTATAATAAGTATAGAGCTAATAATAAATGTACAGGTAGTGAATGCAGGCTGGGTAGGCTTTCAGTTTGGTCTGTCTGCTTTGCTTTTTAATCACTGCTTTTTATTTGCTGATATCTCCATTTCGTAGTTAGACAGAGAGGAAGAAATGAGAAAATGTGGTGATAAACAACAGGAGACACACGGATGAGTAAATAAGATGGCTGGCAAAACACGTGTTGGCAAAAAAAGTTCGAACTTGTCTCCAAGGACGAATTAAGAGAACAAAAACTAGTAAAACTCAAAGTATAGTATTTCAAACTTAAGAAGTGGGAGTCAGAAGAGAGTGGGATTCCTTTAGTATCTGCTGTTCTGTCTACTTTAAATTATGTTTTGCCATCTCGTCAATACCTTTACCAGGTAGATATTGTTTTGCTTGTGTTCTACTCACAAACATTGAAGATCAAATTTAAGTGTCTTGTCTAATGTCACATTGCTAGTAAGTGAGAAATAGCTTAGATTCAAAAGCATAATCGGTCTGGTTGTAAACCCATGATAGGTTTCGTATTTTGTGTCGCCAGTTATGTTTCAACAAACCTTTTGAAGTGTGTCTTATATGTAAGACATTGTGTGTAAAGAGTTAAGAACATCATTCTGCTTGGGAGGTCTGAGCCCTCTTTTGCTAAGGGCAGGGGGTTACGAAAAAAATGGCTTCTATAGAGACTTTTTAGATCTCCAGGGCTTTCACTCTGATTAAGAATCTACTGCTAAGACTGGAAATAATAGGGGCTTAAAAACAGAAGTTTCTTCTTCTCTATAAAGAAAGCACTGCAGAGGTTGCAGTCTAGTGATCACAGTGTGTGATGGAGTCATCAGAAGCATAAGCTCTTCTATTTTTCTGCCCCTCATCCTTCCGGTGTGAGGCTTTCATCCCTCTGCTCACCTCCCATCTCATGCTCCAAGAGCACTACAGGAGCTCTAGCCATTGGATCTTCCTTCTATGCAGGAAATAGAAGGCACCTTGAGAAGGGTAAAGGGCTAAATGCTGACTATCTCCCCCCCTTTAGGACACTTTCTCAAAAGCCCCACATACAAATTTAAAAGAGCATCTTACTGGCCACCCCTTGGCAGTATGGAAGTTTGCAAATGCAGTCTTTTGGCCGGGCACACTGCCACGTGGATTAAATTGGGGGTTCTATTACTCAGAAAGGATGGGATAATGGATATTGAATAAGCTACTTGAAGTATTAACCACAATTAGCTAATCAGGTACTCACTCCCAGTGGCGAGACTTCCAATATAAATTCATTAAAATAACATCCTTATTGCTGTGTGTGGTCTGGGATCATTAACAAATAATTGGATCAGCTGCCCACTCAAGGGAGAAGCCATGGAACGTAAGAATTTGGAGAGAGTGTGTTTGAGAACCATGCCGTCTGAGTACTGTCGCCACGGACCTGGAAAAGAAGGAATGACTCATGGAGCTTAGTCATTGCCCTCTGGATCTGTGTAAACCGTGTACAAGTCACCCAGGAGAGAGACAGCTATGTAAAGCTACAGTCCTCATTGGCTTCAAACCAGTGGGAGTCCCCACCCTGGCATCTTCCTAGCACTTGATTGGATTTTAAAAAATTTATTGTATTATGAGCAAATAACCACATGATCTGTGAACACAAGACAAAAAGAAACCCAGGGTAATCTTCTAGTGGAAGCAAGACTACATCTCTACTTCTCCCAGGTAACTTTTCCGTCGGTGTTCAGCCAATCGCCCTCCAGAGTTTGGACTTATTAAATGATTTAAGAGTTTTATCCATCTACCCTTGAGTTAGTTTTAACAGCCCCAGAGATTTTTTTTTTCTGTCTTTCTCTTCTCCGACTCCTACTTCCTTCCAGGGTTTGTGACAGTCTAGCTAGAGGCAGAGGCGTGGCTTGGGTTTTCATCCTGCAGCCTTCCCTCCAATCAGCCATGTCATGGTGGAATTTTTATTGGTCATAAATTTTTTTACTGGCTAGATTAATGTGATTGAAAGCATCACACCCAGTAAATAGCGTCTGCTATTTGCTTTAGCAATACCTGTGGAAAAGGCAACTTGGGACCCCGGCACCGTGGAGCTGGTGAAACCATTGGCTGTGCACAATGCATTGGGGGCCCCTTTGACTGATGACCAGAAGTTGCTCTTAGAGGGAGGTCCGCCCAGCAAGAGGTTCCATTGGTGCATGCCACTGCCATGTGTAGCCATGATTCACTTCACTGACTATCAAAGCTTTCTACAACTTTGCTTGCTGACTTTTGACCAGAGGTTCCCTTTCAACACAAGGAAAATCTGCCTAGAGAGAGAGAGAGAGGGAGCACATTACGGGAGAAATAAATGGCACCCGTGTTTCTGGCAGTCTTGGTTTTATTGCCCAAGGAGCTTCGCTCGGAGGCTGCCCTGTGGTGCTGCCCAGTGGATGTGTATTGTGGCATTTTATGGAGCATGGTTTATATCAGCATGGATTATTATAACAACAACAAGGGGGATATTCAATAAAATCTTGTTTGATGGCAAAGACTTCCATACAAAACACTTCTCATAGGCCAAAGAAATGAGTGGCGTGTTTATAAAAGCACTACCCTGAGCAATCTACTCTCACAGAAAGCCGCTTCTGAAACAGGTTTTGAAAGAAGGCATGGAATCTGTGAGCCTATGGTCCCCATCTGTTTTCTCCCCTCTGACCCTTGGTTGTTTGACTACATGGTCATGACCCTGTATTGAGTGGGGTAGATGGTCTGTAAAGATGTTCGTGCAGCTTCGCCTTCATGACTCCCAGCAGTGCCTGAAGCCCTCCTGTTCCTTCCTTCCTGGAAGAAATGCCAGAATTTCACTTCTAAAAAAAATATAAAAGAGAAATACAAACAGAGAACGAGCCAGATTGCTAAGGGGGACCAAGGAATGAAATACAGACTCCAAAGTTGCATGTATTCAGAGAAACCCCAAAACTTTCCCTACACCCAACCTGGAATATTTATCTGCCTGACTTTCTTTAGTCTCTGGCCAGTTTTTAACCATTAGATGACTTACAATTATAATGTTGGCAATGCTTGGGTTAGATGTTGCCTGGAGGGAATTCTCTTTTTAAATTCAGTTTCTTGGGTAGGTGGTGTTGGCAAGACCGCCGTGTCCCTCTGGTGCCAACACAGAGGAACCAGAATGCCGTTCCTGGGCTGGAGTTCTACGTATTGGAGTTTGGAGATAAAAGTTGGGAAGACAAAGAGAGTCTGAATAGGGGTTGGTGTGGAAGAACTAAAAAAGTGTTGAAGAAAAGTTAAAGGGAGGGGAGAAAAAAGCCAGAAGTCACAAAAGATGCAAGGAAAATAAGGACAAAGTTATTTGGAGATAGAAGGAATGAGGACAGAAAGAAAGAGATTGGGATACAAATAAGGAGCAAGTCTCTGGAAAATACGTCTAAAAATCAAAAACATCTTTTGCTTGAAATCATGAGGTTGGTTTCATAAGGTCTCCTGATAGCTGTGAAATACCTGCCTCACAGTTCCTCCTCATTCTGCCTTCTTCCAGTGTCATGGACCAAGCCTTACCTGGCACCAGAGGTGATATGCATGCTCAGCTTGTGTTTGTGAATGGGAAATGCTATACATCAGCAGTGTGCATTTCTGGTGTATTGATAGAGGGAAAAGGCTCTGATGAATCACAGAAGCAGCCTTTTACATGAAACACCATCCAGTTCACTACCAGCCAGTGGCTCTAATCTCAGCTGAATGTGCAGTGTTTATTTTTCCAAGAATGGGGCCTTCTATGACTCACGGCACTCAGATGCTACTTACTAATGGACCCTTGTACAAGTCAAGAATGTGACACATGGCGAGACACGCAGCTTAACAATCACAAACAACAGCACAGTTAATGGGGGGTGAAGCTTTGGTGACATGTGTCACACCAAAGAGCCGACTCGTCATGTACCCCGGGGCCACAGATGAAGGGTCTCTGGATTGTGTAATAATGATAAAATATTGCCATCTGTTGGCATCCTGTGTAAGCAGGCTCTGACATACATAACATTGATGTTTTTCCAGACTCCCTCTCACATTTCTCCAGGGAGAGGATGTGTGAAAAGCATGAGGGAAAAGAGGAGAACACGCAGCCTGATCTTATAGGAAGAGAAAAATAACAACCTTCTGAAAATTCAAATAAGGAAGAGAAGAGAGTGCATCATGTTGGTCCAGTCCCTTATTTCCAGGCGTGGCAGTAGCTTAACCCACAGAAAGTTGCTGACGCTCGACTAGACTAGATAGATTATGAAGTTTTGCTTCAGATATGCTGTCAAATGATCTTGGGGAACACATATTCCTCTTCTCAATGGGTTCAGAGAGTTTTTTTTTTTTTTAATCCAGGGGGACCATTATTTATGGCCAGAGTTAAAGGCAAGAGTATTCAGCTGTAAAAAATAATACATATTAAGGACAAAATGATAAATCACAGCAGTCTAAAATATCTCCTGTTTCATAAATATCCTTAAATTCTGGGTAAATGTGACAAAGTTGCTTTTAATTTTTTTTGGAGGGGAGTGAACTTATAAAATAGTGATGAAAATGGAAGCTGAAAACCAGTGTACTAATCATGCAATGCTTCAGGAGGTCTAGAAATGCATTTATCAGACCTGATAACCTAGAACTTGAGTTATAATACCTATTCAAGGACAGTACAATGCAATGAATTAGAACTGAAATGCCTATATAAACCTGGGACCCTCGAAGGGCAACCATCTCAGAAAAAAGTGGGGGGAGGGAAACAGTTTACACTACTAAGACTCTTGTCTAGCTAAATGTGCCAGGGCACTGGCTGAAAATAAATAAATATATAAAGATCTCCTTTAGCAAAACCACATCAGAAATTAAAAGGATTTCACAGAACTGGAGTTAAAATTTGACACTATTTTCATATTCCAGGAGCCCACAAACCAAAAAATTTACAATAAAATTGATATTAGGGCCAGTAGACATGGGTATGTTATCATTGTGCTGTGTCCCAGAAGTGAGCCCCAAATTATTCTAGAGTAATTTTCCCACAAATCAGCCCACAAGGAAGTCTCATTTTAAAAAGAAAGAAAAAAAAAAAAAGAAAGAAAAACAGTAAAGACAAAATAAAGAGAAAAAATAAAATTGAAGTCCTATTAAAGAACTCTAATGTAGTATGAAACAGACAAGTGAGAAACATCCTCAATGAGCCATGCTAATAGAAATAATGGCTCAGGATTTTCCAGAATCAATGCATATGTATTTCTCAGATTCAAAATTCATACATTCAAAAATTGAAACGAAAATTAATCTATAGAACACAAAAGAGAAATACAAGTCTAAAAGCAATGACAGTGAAAGAAAATCATCTACACATGAACCATTAAAAGCCACACAGCATAAGGACAGATTTAAAAAGTATAGGTTTATTTAATTTCTTCATTTCTCAACTTTTTCATAGAAAAACATTAGGTTGCTTGTCAGTTGTTCACAAGAAATATATAACGTTACTAATATAAATGTATGTGATATATATAAAGCCTTAATAATAACTTGACTCTCTAAATTCCATTCACCTGTATTATTTTTCATTCATGTCCAGTCACTGAGCTATTATAGTTCTCATGATTTTGAATCTCATTCACCATAAAGGAGGAATGTGTAGACCGCCTCCCTTGTGTAACAATGAAACAGTTTATGCCAAAAGCAAAAGCCAGCAAAATATAAGTAATGATTCATGGTCATAAAGTATAGTTTTATAATAAGAGATATAAATAGAAATAATTTTGCTTCTTTCTTTTTCTGTTAATTCTATTTTACTCAGGATTATACTAACCCAGAAATTCACTTCCTAGCAAAATCAATTTACTTCAAGCTATGCTTCCCTTATTCTTTTTATTGATCTATAGAGGATTTAAAAAACAGAAGAATGAAGATGAATCATTAACAGTCAATGGAAATAATTTTTAAAATAACTTTCTTGAATTAGCACATACTGATGTAATTGTGTGAGGCCAAGACATACATTACACTATGTTATTTATTCTTCAGTGTGTGGTTATACCTATATAAAGTGTTTATTCTCCAAGATTTGCATACCTACATTTGAGCCTGTAGACTAAAGATATATTTTCTCTATAACTGTATTTGTTCTCACATGAAACTGTACCTCTAATGTTGGCCTCCCTTCCACTTAGAAGAAGATCTCAATTATTTTCACTTCTTTCATATGCAATGCTTTCATACAGCCCAGATTGGGGGCATTAAATATTTTGGTGAAATGGCAATCTCAGAGAAGCTGCAGTATTTCTAGTGAAGCCAGCTCATTTGGTGATTGACTTCAGATCTAGGTTCTCATTTGATTTTTTTCCCTCAGAGTTTTCCTTTCCCATCAATTACTGATTCCAATCTTCCTCTCTCTCTCTTTTCTGAAATAAGAGAGTAAAATGTGGATTTCACAAACCTGATCATTTAATTTAGGAAGAGTGAGCATGGCACTGATAAGTTTATAATTTTAATTCTGATTCCCATATAGGTTGGTTCAGTGTGCTTTGCTCCATGACTAAATATTGTATCCCTTAATCATCCAGTTAAAAAATGATAAGAATATCAAAGAAAATGGGGCAGTGGGACTAGGTTTCTGAAATCAGAGACATCTTTACATAGTTGACACCTTTGAATTCCCGGATTGAGACCATCTAATATTGTGAAAACACGTCTTTTTATTTATGGCCACAGTTCTGTATCTCTGTGAAGCAACAAAAAGACGGCATGATTGTGCTACATTAAACTAAAATTTCTTATGTGAGCTTTCATACACAGCAACTGCTTTGTAATGGTTGAGCTCAAATCTCTCAATAAAGTTGGGAACATACTAAAAATTAGAAGCTGTAAACATCATTTAACCATTTTGGTCTGTGTTGCAACACAGAGTTGTCTGGCTGCTTGGTCTTATTTCTAAAACATACTCAGATTCTAGCTGAATGAATGCTGTGTTTTCATAACTGCATCTCTACAACCCATTGTGCCTCGAATGCATATCAATTCATCACTGGCACACCTAGGATCTCTTAACATTTAGTGGCAAGTGTTATGGTGTGCCAATAATGTAAAATCAGGGCCCACGCTTGGTATCACCTTCCTAAATGGAGGCAGTACTTAGAATGTTTGTTCTGCTACAATTAATCACATGCTTTTCAAATGTCAACATAATTTTCATGGTCTGGTAAAAAGTAGTATTCATAATAGGGAAAAATAATAGAGTTACCATTAAAAATTGATCTGTCACTGTTCATTTCAAAATTGTTGGTTCTGCCTGAACAAACTGTATGGAATTTTAAGTTTCCATTCAACGTATCCCCACATGCCTTCTTGGAAAGTTTACCTGGCTTTCTGCGTTTAAACCAAGATTAGCCATTATGCAGTGCTATACTTGAATGCAAATATGATGGAGGAAGTAGAGTAATCTGATTCTTTCTGAAAGTCTTACCTCAATGTCTGAGTACCTTACACATAGTAGGTTCTCTGACAATAACTGCCATCGGCTGATATGTGAAGTGTGAGTGACTCTACGTGAAAAATGACAGAATTTTGTGAACTCTCTGGTGTTTCTAAATTTCCCAGAAAGAAGAATTTCTAGCAGAGGGACAATTGCTCTTCTATTCAATAACCCTTTACAAAAGAGTGCATCGTGGAGTAACCACATTTCAGGTGCCTCCATTGTAAGATATGAGTCAGTCGTTTTATGAAAACAAATACTTAGAAAATTTCTCAAAGAAACCACTCTTTTTTTCTGAAGATGTTAACAACAGAGACGCTAAGCTATTTGTCACAATAACTTTAAGTCACAGATATTGCACAGACTGTGAGATTTCTTTAACGGGAAACCAATAATTTGGGATTATTGTGATCATACTTCTCTCATGACTTTTGAATTTCTGCATTGCTAAATAATTAATATTAATATCTGCATGGAGACAAAAGATAAGTCCAATCAATTTTACTTTTTAAAAAAGAAAAAAAAGACATGAAAGAATAGTTACAAAATCAAACTAAATGTAGCAGCACACTGATTTTTTTTTTTTTGTATTTCAATTATTATTAGATATCACCTAGTTAGGATTAATGAAAGTATCTGCCTGGTTTGTGCACTCATATCCCTTTATTACTATATATATTTGTAAAATTAACTGAGAATTCAAGAAAAATAAGTGAAAGGTCACATGCAGAGGTTTTGATGATCATTTTTGCACACAGACAAGTCAAGTTACTATTAAGTGGGAATGCACAGGCATGGTAGCATGTGCCTGTAGTTCCAGCTACTTGGAAGGCTGAAGCGGGAGGATCACCTGAGCCCAGCAGGTTGACGCTGGGGTGGCCAGGAGCGGCCACTGTACTCCAGTCTGGGTGACAGAGTGAGACTCCAACTCAAAAAAAAAAAAAAAAGAAAAAGAGGGCGTGCTCAGTTGGGGCAACACAGGATGAGTGACAAAGTTGTGCAGTTTCTTTCACTCAGCCTTGTCTTATTTGACCCCCTCTTGATGCAGAAATGGTCTGAGTCTGGGGATGAAATTGACAGCACATTTTCTGAGGAAACCTACCTGGCCCATGGAGAAATGAAACCTACATACTTGGATTAACCCAACATCAGCCAAAAACAATAAAAGTTTCTTCAAAATTAAGTTTCTCTTAAATTTACCACAGCTTGCCAACTTAGTCACATGACTTAGTTAAAAATAACTAGCCACCAAATTGCAGATTTTAGTGACAGGGACTAACATCGACCAAAATTATTGTTCTCAGGGCCTATTTTAAAAGTTGACTTCCTTCAGAGCAGCCTAATTTCCTTCAACATGATGATATGTCTTCCTGTGAAAAAGTCAGCCAAATTTGCTCAGAGGCTGCTTTGATGTTGAGTGATGCACCCTTGTTGGGAGATGCATGGCCAGTCATCAAAACTTTTTGCATTTCACATTTTCCCAAAAAGGTAGAGTGAAATAAAATTAAGGATCCTAAATCCTGTTCATCATGATTATAGATAAATGCTAAATAAAGTTTAAAAATATTTCAACCAGGATTAAATATCTATGGATGAGAGCAGATCACTGGTTTTCCAATATAAACATGAAGTGTTTTCTGTGAGTACTTTAGGACCCACAAACTTGCAAAAACATTGTCATGCTATTAAATAGTGGAGAAAATATTTTTTGTGCCAAAATATGAAAATTACAAAAGCCAAAGTTATTAATAATTTCAAAAGCTAAATTACATAAATCCATCAGTTACAATAACGCTGTAGACAATTGGCCATTTTATTTTGCTTTATGCTCTGTGGGCTGTGAATGCCTAAGATGTAAGAAAATCTTAAAACCACCTTGATGAAAAGCATCTGAGTTTTAAATACAGATTCCTGGGTCCCATTTCAGACACAAAGACTTAGGTTCTCCAGGGGGTAAGCTAGAAATGTGTGCATGATTCTAAAATAACGTTTTTAGAATAAATAAATATAGTATCTTCAAAAGTATGTTGATGATGAGCTCTGTATAAACTGTATCATATAGATCAGACTCAACTTTTTGCCAGCTTCTGTGTTAAGGACAAAATTCTTAACACAGAAAATTTGGGAGATACAAGTTGCATTTGTCTTCCAAAATGTTTAAACTATCTAAACAAAATTACTGTTCAGTATTATTTATCTAAATTACAAATGCATGTGCTTCTCTGACTCAGGAATACTGCTTATGAGAATTTATCTTATATATTTACTTGAATATATGCATATTTTAGTTACAAACAACCACAAACTACCCAAGGATATATCCATCAGAGACTAACTAAATAAAAACTTATATATACTCTGAAAGGATATATACTAAGAAAGGATGAAGAAATACTCTATGTCCCAATTTAGAAAGTTACCGAGGATATATTGTTGGATCAAGACACAGTGCAAAACATATGCTATCATTTGTGTAAGAAAGAAAGAAAATACACACATATCTTTGTATTAGCGTCTGTGTGGCTAAAATAGCTATAAGGGTATATACGAAACTAATAAATGTGGCTACCTATGGGCTGAGAGGGTTAAGGAGTTTAGAGAAAGTTGGTAGGACATGAGTGAGACATTTTATATATATGTATATATGTAATTATTTTTAAGTCATGTAAAAATATCCACAGCATGAGGTTTTTAAATAATTAAAAATGAAAATATGGTAATTTTTGTGTTTTATCCTATTTGATGACATTACAAACATTTTATAATCCTTAGATAATGAGAATTTATAAGCATGATTTCTTTCTTGACAATACTTCCATACAATAAAATGAAATTATACTTATAGGTGATCCTTCAGAAAACATGCCAAATAAACCCCCCAAATTAGGAGAAGATGTCAAGCCAGGGGATATAAGAGTTTGCCACTGTCATGATTTGAAAGTGCAGTGCTTTTTAAAATTTCTGGAATGATTTATTTTATTTACCAGAGTATATTCTTTGATACTTCGCTGCCAGAAGCCCCTTCATGTCAAATTCAATAGCTCCGAGGCAGAATATGGTAGCGTCAGACCAACTGTGACATACTCCCAATACAGAAAGAAGAAAAATAAATACAAGAAACTCAAAATTCTGGGGAAGTTTTGGAGGTGGGTGGATAACAGTTACCAACTTTGACACACAGCCAGAACACCTGGGAGGGCACACCCAGATCATCTTTCGTTATTTCCTTTCTGTTGGAGGCATGTCTGAAGGGTAAGTGTGTGTACGTGCATTTGTACACCTATGTATGTGCATGTGTGTAATATCACTACAGAAATCTGGTTGACGTCTGGAGTTAGAGCTATTCTTCCCTGGAGTTTTGATACGAAAGAGATAGCGCAGGCTCTTACTAAGATATTTCTTAATTGTGATTTCATTCTTTCCAACAAGCCAAGAGAACGTTTCTAAGCGCTAGGCATATGGGGATTTCCAGTCATCCACTGGACCTTCATGCTCTGCACCATGCCGAAGCTTGTAGAAGGGGAAGGCAAGTATTCGAAGGGTTCCACCTACGCTCATTTTCCCAAAATACCACCTGCACCTCCAATGAGTAGGGCTCTCTCTTGCTGCAGGGTTTGGATTCTTTTCCCAAAATAAAAGACACCCAACCTTTCATGGAATTTTTAGTCATTTCATTCCTAAGGGAATGATTCATCTGTACAAAATTGGGTAAACATATAGAAAAATAAATTGTGCAGATATGCAAGTGTTCACATGTGTCATTTTGGTAACCTAGCTGGTACTGAACCACTTTTGAATAGCAGTTGTTACATTCCCCTTCTCTTTGTCTGCTGCGCTTGCAGTGGCCGTTAACTTCATAAGTCTATTTCTGGGTTAATGGAGGACTAGCTTGGATCTAGGGCTGGGTTTATGGGTGAATGAGTGATTCTCTCAGCTTGGCACTGGAACCAGATTTCAGTTCAGGTGACAAAAGTCATGATTTAGCACAGCAGTCATCTCCACTGAAAATCGAATAGAGTGGTTTGTCCTTATTGGCCTGTGGCAGGGCTAACACATCTCTGTTCCACATCCTTAAAGTTCTCTCTTGCCTAAGTTCTTAGGGTTTAAACATTCATATCATGGCAACAAAGACGAAGGCAATTTATATCTAATCATATTACCCTGAAAAATATGCATTTATTATTTAATAACAATAACAATAATAATGATAATAATAATAAATTTAACCTCAAAGGATTTAAACCTGGAAAAGCCTTTAGTGTATTTAGTCCAAATTTACTTTTCATAAAAGAGGAAACGGCCTTCCAAGAGATCATGAGATTTGCATGAGTCACTCTTCTCGTTAACAACCATGCAATGGTGTCTAGGTTGCAGCCTCCTAATTCCCAGTCCGGAGTTCCCTCTGGCCTATCATGTCACCTTTTCATCATCATTGAGAAAAAGTCTAATTCCAAGTTTTTTTTTTAATGTGCATGGATGTTTGCACAGAAACTTTAAAAAGTGTATTAAATCTCTCAGTGATCTAGTTTTCTTTTAAAAATTGTGTTTTATTCTTTTTCATACAATAA
Source organism: Tarsius wallacei (assembly GCA_963574415.1). NCBI lineage: Eukaryota > Metazoa > Chordata > Mammalia > Primates > Tarsiidae > Tarsius > Tarsius wallacei. The sequence continues at coordinate 26,026 of CAUYQG010247966.1, forward strand.
GCAATAATTATTTTGTAAGCACTCACAAACATGCCTTTAAAACATGTTAATATTATTATATCATTCTGCAGCTCTCTGGAAATTTTTGGAAAACAGAAAACACGAATTAAGAAAGAAAATGTGGAAGTATGATTGTGCTGGGGTCCTAAACCGAGGAGATTAAAGACTGTTTTGTTTTTGTTTTATGCGATCCCTACTGGTGTATTCTAGCTCTTGACACCTTGGAAACTAAGTCACACATTCTCCTGGGTAATGTTCCTAGGGAGAGATAAGAGCTAAAAACAAATTTTGTACCATTGCTTATTCAGCTCAACTCATTTCTAGTTGGATTTTAACGGGGCATATGGTAGGCATTAAAAACTTGTTGAAATGTGTTTCTTTTGTTAGCATGCTCTAAATCAGAGGGAGTCCAACCACCAACCTCCTCAGATGTGTCCATTTTTATGACTTTACACAACAGAAAGATCTGACAATTATTTTCAGCAGGTCTTATTTTAGACAGAGATTTTAAAAGACACAAATAGCAAGTTTATTTGCTTTTATTTTTGAAAAGGAAAGTGCTTTGTTTCTCCATTTTTATTTAAGTCATCCAAAACTTATCAAGGCAGAATTTAGGGAGCTGAATTTCCTTGGTGAATCACAATGTGTCAGAAAAATTGAGTCCTCCCATAGTGGGCTTAGATGGGCAACTATTCCCTGTCAAAGATAGTCACAGATCTTCAGCTTTTAAAATCTAAGGTACAGGATCTTATATGAAGGCAAAAGAATAAGACTCTATGTTTGATAAATGCCCAGTAACTTTTCATTTCCATGCTCTTGAAGAATCCACCTTTCTCGTGTGTCTATGTGTTCCCATGATTTCCTAGACTCCCATGGGAAGCAGTGGAGGAGGGTACAGAAATGTAGACAGTCTGGGTTCCAGTATTCACTCTGCTGTCAGTTAACGGCATGATTTCCTGAGACTTTTAACCCTCTGCATGGATTGACTGAATTGATAGCAATTTCCTTGGATGTCAGCTTCATTATCTGTGGTACAAGCAAGTGAGATTCAGCCATTCTGTACAGGGATGAAAATGTCTTGGATGTATCTAGGATGAAGACAAGCTGAGTTTTTTTGACGAGTTCTTAAGTGGGATATTCTACTGCTGACTTGTACTGACATGAGAGCAACTCCACTCATACCAGGTGAAAACATTAGACTCCTAAGTAAGATTTTCTTTGACTTAAGGTTTGACTGAGAAAGTAAAAAATGTGGAAAAGCCTATGCTCCATGAATTTTAGAGTTTCTCCCAGGTCTAAGATTTTGTGGTTGTGCTTATGACAATGGCAGTTAAAGTTAACAATCATTATATGTATAAATGCTTTTATTTAAACATGTGATTAAAATATATTCTGTAGGCTATTGTGATCATTTTAAAATTCTTCAAAAATGAATTATATTCATCTTCCTATTTTTACTTTTAACATGTCTACTTCATAGATGAGTCAGACAAAACAAAGGGAATATAAGTTGGTGTTAGGATCACATAGCGAGTTTCATAAATTTCAGCATGAGGATCAAATTTTCTGACTTCCGGTGGAGTTTTGATTTGACTATCTTACCTGGAAATTGAACAATGTGCATGAGTTCAATCTGTCATGTAAGGGTTGAAATAGTTTCTTAACATTAGTAGAATTCTGAGATGGCAAAAATTGTTATGGGTCATCTGGGTCACAGCGACCCAGGCAAGAGGCCCCTCTACATGTCATCGATAGTTCCTCCCCATGTTTGCCACTCTCTCCAAGGCCAATCATAAAGATCTCTGGCATAACAATGTAAGAATAGCAAAATGATCCAAGATACAATTTTATTTATCAATACTTGACTTAAAAGGATGAAAATTCCATAAAACCTAGCTACCCAGAGCCAAGATGACAGCTACATTTTGGGGAATCACTCGAGGATTATCAAAGAAGTTAAAATACTTGACACCTTAGTAGTTGGCTGATTGGTTAAACTCTTCACTTCCGCACAAACCTTTCATAGACATGCCAAGATACATTCTCTTAAAATCATGTGTTTAATATATTTCCAAAGATCACAACAATGGAATGGAACGCAAAGTTATGGCAAGTTCAATAGTAACAAAAAAGTACTTACCTAGCTTAATCTTTTAACCATTCCTTCCAACGCTTTTAGAAAATCTCCAGGGAGTGTCTCAGGTGTGCTAGCCAGAAGTCCTCTCCACTACTTCTCACGGTGTTTCTTCTATTGTACTGATTGCCCCCTCTGACTCCTTCAGTGATGTGCCTTGATACTTTCTACCCTCGTGCCCAGTAAAGCTGTCACACAATACTACCCACAAGATATATTCCCTTATGATTTTCTACTTCAGACATTATTAGCAGAGCTCTCTGCTTTAGCTGCCATTAGAATATAGTGATCTAATGCAGGGCACATTCACTTAACCTTCAGTTACTCTCCATTCCATGTTAAAGCTACAATACCATGATGCATTGGCCTCTCAATGTCTTAGCGATATTTTATTAAACTATTAATTTTTGGTTGTCACTTTATTGAAAATTATTCTTACCAGATATTAATCCATGGAGTCAAGATCATCAGTGAAATTATTTTTTTCCTTTGATTCTAAAATGGACTTTAAACCCAAAATTAATGGCTATCAACTCTTTTTCTGTGACTTATTTTTTACAAATTTCTTAAGTATCTCTTTGGATTAAGTCTATTTCAAATGCCCTACAGAAGTAGCTAAAGTATAAGATGAATGTCCCATTAGCTTCGCAAGCCAAGACTCCCTACTACCTAGGAAGAGTACTTTTTTTTTAAACAAGATTTCCACTGTAAATTTCCACATAAACCCACCAAATATTTTGTTCCCATCTGTAATAACTCCAGGCTGTTTATAGAGCCACAACAATCTGTAGTTATTCATATTTAGAACTACATAAAGAATGGCTGTAGAAATAGTCGTGGCTGTTGTTACCCAGAAAGAACTTAAGATACAACCCTTGCCCAGTTTAATCTTGGTGCCAAGGTAGCCAGAGACTGTGTCTTTGAAATATCCTGGTCTAAATAGTTAAAATAAATTAAGAGGTCTGCCTATTCCAGTAATGGTCCCTAAAATGACAATTTTTTTTTCTTCATGTTCAGTGATTATTTTTTCAAAAAGCTGCATTTGAAAACTACCTTTTTGCTAACGAAATGTGTAATCTGTCCAAAAACAAGGTTGTGGCTTCGCAGGTTGTTCTGCTCGGCTTTCCAACTGAAAGTAAACAGGATGCTTTGCTTAATTTTCCCTATTTTTCTTCATTTACAGTCATGCCATACTGTCTCCTCCCTTATAGCCCACGGCTGGTTTAGAAAGAGCTGCGTCGATGTGATCATACCAAGAAAAATCTCTCCTCCTTAATTTTAACACAGAATCCACAGGGAGAAAGAGTTAAAATAAAGAAACATGCTTTTCTATGCTGGTCTTTTACCTGTGGGATAATATAGAGGTGACTTGAGAATTAGTTCCAGGAAAGTGCTTAAGCAGAGAAGAGCATGGGTTATAGAAAAGGTCCAATGAGAGAATTCTAGAATAATTATAAAGAACATGCAAACTAAAAATTAAGTTGGAATACTTTCTGAATATTGGTGGTTGTTATTCACAGCAAAGAACAATTAACGTAGTCGTGAGACAGATTTCTGTTTGCAGATTTACTTAAGAAGTTAAGTAATGTCTGACTTGATCGTATTAATGAAAGATCATCTTGGCTATTCCCAATTCTTGGATGTTGTATGCTGATGCAAATGCATATTGATAGAATGCCAATGTTTTAATAAAGCAAAATCTATGATCAGAGTCTTTTATTTATTTATTTTTATTTTAAAGATGTGGGGTACAGTTCAGGATTAGGTATACAAGTGGTCGTCGTACAGGTAAAGTTTGGGCCTCCCTTTGGTCCCCACTTCACCTGGTTTGAGATCAGGTATACTTATTGACGTTATGTGCCCTCCCCACCCCCGCGTCTGCCAATCCCTTTCTTATAGTATTATGGTAAATGTTCAGGGTCCGCTTATGAGTGAGATCATGTGGTACTCTGTTCTTTGTTTCCATCCAAGTTGTTGTGAAGTTCATACTTTTGTTCCTCTTTATGGTTGTGTAATATTCCATCACGAATATGTACCACATTTTTTAAATCCAGTCAGATTTCGATGGGCAGCACGGTTGGTTCCATGTTTTTGCTATTGTGAAAAGTGCTGCAAATAACATGCATGTGCAGGTATCTTTTTGGTAGAATGATTTGAGTTCCTCCGTGTATTTTCCCGTGTATATTGCTGGGTATATAGAAGGTCAATTTCTAAGTGATCATAGTCTTGTTTTTAAAGTCTTACAAATGAGTGTATCGACAGAAGCATAATTCAATATTCTTCATTAACCAGTTACATCCCTTAGTCAAATAAGGTTTTTAAAAAGAGCAACTATAAAGTCCAATCTCTTAAATGGTGTGGTGGGAGAATGGGTCTTGCTGGATTGATATTTTTATTCCCTAAATATATTTTGTAAGATTGTTTGGTATCTACCTAATATTTAATACAAATCATAAAACAGTCGAGATAACAATACCATTGAATGCAACTATTACTTTTTCTCCAATTGTAATTGCTTTGTTCTCTCTTCATACTCTTGACCTCAACTAATCATAGAATTTTCTTTTCCAGAGACACAAATTGAATCATCCAGTGAGATATCATGTAGTTGCACACACTTCATGACATCTGACCATATGACCAACATCATGGCTGCCAACCTTAAATTCACTTGCTTATTTTACCTTAAGTGAATGCCTTCAACTCATCTATAATACGCTATAATTTTTTTAAATGATTTTTGAATGGAGCTGCTCACAAAAACAAAAAGGATTTAAGTTTTAAATGCCTGTCTTAAGCTAAGCCTCTTTGTTTGTGTGTTTGGACAAAATAGAGAGTCACACAGACAGGCATGATTGTGTACAAGTCCTGCCACACCCAAAAGCATTTCTGGAGACCAGAACTGACATGATGCCTCATTTCACATGTCATTAAAAACATCTGTCAGCAGAAAGAATCATTTCACTTCTAAAATTGTATGCCTTAAGGGTTACCCAGTGCATTAAGCCCTGGGTGAAAACTGAGTAAGCCAGTGATTTGAATCCACTCAAACGAAAAAATAAAAAAGCAAAGCACCTTGATTATTTCAACTACAGATCAAGCTCTGAGCTCTGTGATCAAGTCCCTATCCTAACCTTTTGCACAGTGCTCCCATGTGGTCGACTAAACCCCCAAACAGTGTCTAATTTCTTATAATGCTTTAGGCATCCAGGCCTGGGTAGATTAACTTTCCATTCATGAAATGTTTCATTCAGGTGTTCAGGAATATTGCAGGAAAAATAAATGAAAACTTAATATGTATTTGCATCGAGTCATTTTACCATCAATAACCTGGACTTACTGGAAAATTAGAAAGATAAACTGGAAAATTGTTTATATTCATTACAAAAATATGTTCTCCAGATTTCGCAGCCCTGTTCATGTAGTAAAACGCAGTAAAATGAACCTTTCTGTTCTTCTACCATAAACAGTACTGAAACCGACCCATCAAGTTTAGATACACAACCATTCATTTAACTTAAATATCACTCCCTATTTCAGTTGTATCTTTTTACCTGAGAGTACAAAGAGAAATTTGTCCTGAGGTTTTTTTAATTGCTACCGGCAAGGACTGGCTTTCTCTTGCAGTGTTTCACATTGTTTCCCAGTCAGGTTGTTTTTTGTGATGTATGTTTTCTGGCTGAACTTTCTTTCAACCAGAAGAGAGGGTTCTTTCTATATACTACAATTCATCTTTAAATTAATGTTGTCCAAGTAAGCACATCTTTTAAATTGAACTGCTCTTACTTTTGTTTATTTTTTCATGGGGAAGGGGACTCTTGAGTTTTGAAGAAAAAGGAGAGTGTTTTAATTTACCATAATACTATGAGAAAGGGATTGGCAGTAGCGAGATACTGCCAGACAGGTGGGAGGCAAAACATCAGTAAGGGAACCTGATTTCAAACCAAGCAAAGTGGGGACCAAAGTTTACCTGTACGATGTCCACTTGTGTACCTAATCCTGAACTGTACCTCACATCTTTAAAATAAATTTTTTAAAACCTGCCATTCATAAAGGTTAGACTTCATCAACACCTATGGATCATTCTGTGCTAAGGAGATGCCAACTCGTTGTAGATTTGACAAACTATGAATATGATGTCTTTCCCCTAAACAGGCTTTGAAAAAATTTAAATAAATTTCCAAAAAACATTTTTATATGATATGACCCACTTGAGTTCACTGAAGATGTCAAAAGCATTGTAAACCAGGATTGAAAACCACCCAACAATATTGTGGACATCATTGCACCCTATTATAAAGCATCTCATTAAACTTCGAATCCAGTGAGTTATATTGAAGATTACAATTTTTAGGCCAGGTTTGGTAGCTCAGCCTGTCATCCCAGCACTTTGGGAGGCCAAGGTGAGTGGATTGCCTGAGCCCGCGGGTTTGAGACCAGCCTGGGCAACTTGGCGAGACCTCATCTCTACAGTAAATTAAAAAAATTAGCCGGGCATGGTAGCACGCGCCTGTAGTTCTGGCTACTTGGAAGGCTGAGGCGGAAGGATTGCTGGAGGCCAGCAGGTTGACACCGGGGTGGCCGTGAGTGTGTGTGCCACTGCATTCCAGCCTGGGCGATGGAGTGAGACTCCAACTCAAAAGAAAAAAAAAAAAAAGTTTACAATTTTTTTGTAATTTTCGGAATCTCTGACACCAAATAGGGGAAAGGAAAATCGTTTGTGCTCTCTAAATAGTTATATTGGTCTTCAAAAGAATTCAATTAGGATGTCATTCAGTTCACTTTATCTTTGGAAAACTAAGTCACAAAAAAGGAATAGAAGTGGCTTTGAATCAGTAGTGTCGTTTCCCTTTCAAGTTTTTCTTCTTAAATTTTGACAGTGCCTTCAGAAAATTCTCTTTGCATCACAGTAGAGAATGTGTAGACTCAGATGGAGTAGGAGGAAGTCTCAGGGAGGATGATGAGGTGCAAGAAACAACCAGAAGGGCGTAGATTTTCCACGTTTTTTATTTCCGAATTTTCCATTCTGTTAAAATCAGTAGCTTACCTATAACTGTGAATGTCCTAGTTGCTGTCACACTGTAATTGACTCCATTTTCATTGTGTGTAAACTTACACGTGTCATCGCCTGCATCATCACTCTTCACATTGTCAATGACCCAGTATGATTTGTGGACGGTGGCTCAGCCTATAATCCCAGCACTTGGGAGGCCAAGGCGAGAGGATGGGCTGAACCCAGGGGTTCGAGACCAGTCTGGGCAACATGGTGAGATCTCATCTCTATACTAAACAGAAACTAGCTGGGTGTGATGGCATGCATCTGTAGTTCTAGCTACTTGGAAGGCTGAGGCAGAAGGATTGCCTGCGCCCAGCAGATCGAGGCTGCGGTGACCGTGAGCAACGTGCCACTGCACTCCAGCCTGGGTGACAGAGTGAGACTCCAACTCATAAATATATATATTTATGACTTTTGTGCCCTGTACCTTGATCCTTGAAGAGCCTGACAATTCCGAAATAAAAATTTCCATTCCCTTTTCTGTAATTCTTCATTCGCGTCTATTTTAATTGTGTAATGTTCATCAATTTTCTCCCAAATTTCCCTTGGCCTTAAACCACTTAAGAGGTGCCGTCCAACTGTAGTTGTTAATTGTAGGACAATTTATTCCGGAATTTTTTTATATTCCAGATGCTGTCGAATACATCAGATAATCTGGAAAAAACATGGAGTGTTTTAGTTTATCAGCACGTGTGTATTGAGCCCTTCCTGTGTGTGAAAATCTGAATGAGGACTTCCACATAGATATGAGAAAAATAAAAATTGAAATCATCCTCACAGAAAAGGGAAAATTTGAGCATGAAACCATTAGAAAATCTAACGTTTGAATAAATGTGATACAAATGGCTAATCGCCTCTTGTTACATCGTTCCAAGTGCGTCAACTTAGTTGATTTTACCTCCTTGCATGGGTCTTTCAAAGCTTTGCTTCACTGTGCCTGTGTGCTAGGTAATTATACATTTGTCCTCGAAAGTGCCCAGGAAATTTGCAGTCACAATATGTTGGTGCTGCACAAAACTGTCATAATGAGAGTCCTGGTAGTACCCACGGCTGAGGCAGCACTCTAACCTTGATCCCAATACCAATACTTGACTGACTAGGATAGCGTGTTAAATTGAGGTGAACAGGTGCTTTACCAATGCATTCTCAGCTCCTAGAATAGAGTTGATACATAGTATGTCTTCAAAACAGTCACAGGCTCTTAATTTTTCAGATGAAAACAAGAAGTCTTAATGATTAGGAATCATTAAATCATAAGGAAAAAGAAAGACCATTTCTATACAAGAAAGCTGGTAATTTAAAATTGACGATATTTTTATCTACCCAAGAGAACATGGAAGTGTTACACGACTTCACCCTTCTGTATTTAAGGATGACTATAATTAGAAGTTCATTCACACCATCCTCTTACTTCAGACGGAAACCAATCTTTAGCTAAATTAGTATTCATTTACATGTACAACCCCCTATTCAATTTTGTTCTCCAAAAGACCACTGAGCATCATACTAATGAATAGACTCTTAAAATGCTCAGTCCAAAGGCGCATATAAACGTTATCATGATCTCTCATTTTGAGTTAAACTAGATTGAAATATTGACAATCATTTATCTGAGAGTCAGATATTAAATTATCCCACAAGTAACGCATCTGTTGCTTACAATCTTCTTGGCCTTGGGCATTTCCTGTCTCTGCCTGAATGTGAAGCAGAAATTGTTGCTACATTTGATCCACTAGGTTAATCTGCCTACTATGGAACTGACCTCCCCAAACCCATCACAAAGTCCTGGCAGACAACCCTGTATTTTTCAAGAAGTGATGCAAACTCCCCGCCCTTTATTTTTCTTAAGAGCAGTGAAAGCGTTAGGTTTTGATTTGCCTGTGACAAGGGCGCTGGATATGTAAACATAAACGGTTTCTGCAGAAGTCTCCTTGGTCTCGGAAGTCTTTAATTTGCTGACAGCGGCCTATTGGTCGCTGAGCCTGCAGAAAGTAGATATTAGCCTTTAAAATGTCACGGTGCAGACTGGCTGACAGTTTTTTGTCAGCCCATCCAATCGTCTAAATCACTCCTTTGTATCTGAACCTGGGAAAAAAATCAGCAGTAAGGAAACTATGGAGGATGTGGTTATCGTGAGATAATCAACCCCCTGGGGAGATCAGACACACCTGTGTTACTCTGTCTTATGCCTGGGAGAATGATTAAGGCAGAAAAACTGCACCCTGTTCCCTTCACCCCATCACACCTTCATACGGCATTAACCACCAGCCTATAAATACGAGTTCTGATAAAATCAGCTCACATTGCACACACGACTGAAGTCCGCAAGAAGAGGTGGCAGACAGTACAGAAAGCTATAGGCTATTATTATTTCCCTGGCAAAGATTCATAGGTCACAACTGATTGCAAGAGCAGTGTCTGCTGGGAATGGAGTCCATAGCTGGGTTCTTTGGAATTGACCTTGTAAAGTCATACCTGGCCTACCTGGAAAAGGCCACCTTGGAGAGTGATGAGGAACAAAACCTTCCTCCTCTCAGTCAATGGGTTAGTATGTATGAAATCACTCCACATAACAGGAAAAAGAAGAGCTCTCTTTATTTCCTTTGGGTCCAAACCTGTTTTGCCTATGAGCCTTCGGTCACGAACAACTTTTCTGCCAGGTGAAATGGAGTGTTTACAGGCATGGAAAAAAATTTTAAAAAGAAGAAGAAATTTTTATTTCCCTTCTCTACACTAAATGCATTTCATTACCCCAGACTTCTCAGGCTATCTGCCAGAAATCTCACATATGAAGGAAAACTAGTTAAAACAAAACCAATCCCGCCCATTTTGATTTCAATGTGGAAAGAAAAAAATCTTTCCACGAGGGTCAGTTATAAAATAGAAGTTACGAGACACACCAACTGAACCTTATGTGTGCAGAGGATTTTAGGAATTCCCATTCCTCCCCGTCTTCCTATGGAGAAGGCAGCTCTCTACACACCTGCATTTGTCTCCAAAGTGAGTTTGCAACTGAGGTGGTCTGTGCATGGCGTACAAAAAAAAAACACACAAAAAAACCTGATCCTTGGATGTGTGTTTGAGTCTAAAATAGATTTGCATAAAACGCAATTGAATGCAAGAAAACGTGTATCCTTTCATGAATTATGTGGTTCCATCTAATTTTTTAATCATTTTGAAGCACAGCCTGGCTGGAGATAAGAGTTTAAAGTGCACATAAGTGGCAGGTGGACGATAAAATGCAACTATTGTCTGGGAGATGAGTGAAAGGTCTTAGAAGATGACTCCTGCATAAGTCTGGACACAGGAGTTAAACCAAGAGACATGAAGAGAGGATGCACTGTGGGCTAAGGGCAAATCGTACCTTTAGTACTTGCACCGATTTCTCCTCAAAATGGTGAGGAAATGCTGTCATTTCTCCACATCATCGCCAACAATTGGTATTATCAGATCTTTTATTTATTTTTTGAATTTAAGAAGTGTGAAATTCATATCATATGATTGTGTTTATATACAATACCCAAAATAGGCCAATTCATACACAGACAAATCTTAAAGAAGAGGCAAATTCAAAAAGACAGACGGTAGTTCTCAGGGGAGGGGAGGGGAGATGAGGAATGACTGCTTGATGGGTATGTATTTTCTTTTAGGAGTGATGAAGATTATCTAGAATAAGATAGAGGTACATTTGAATGTACTATAAACCACTGAAGTGATACACTGTAAAATGGTTAAAATTGAGAATTTAAGTAATGTCAATTTTATCTCAGTTTAAAAATAAAATATTCTGCTTAGAAGAAAAAAAAAGAAGTGTGAAATAATATCTTGTGATATTTTGCATTTTCCTAATTATGGGTGTGTTAGCATTTTCTCATATGCGTTTGGCCATTCAACTTTTCTCTTTTGTGAATTACTTATTACAGTATTTTGCCCATTTTTATTGAGCTGTTTTACTTTTATTTTTTTTAACATGGATATGAAAATTGTTCTGGTAACCTTCGTTCAATAACTCATTGTTGCTTATTACAAGGTTTTAAGTTGTAATCACTAATGTATAAGACCACCTCTGTCATATGTTTCCTCAGATCTGTCCTGGGCTCCCAAAACTGTCCCTTTAATCAATTTGTCCAATTCTTTGTCAAGACTTTTTGGAAAGTGTTTGCGTACATCCTCACAGAATAGAATATTTTTGTTGTTGTTGTGAACGCATATCTGAGGGAGCTTTGTCAATGCCTGATGGTAAAGATTCCTTCTTAGCGTGGGTTTGTTTGTGGGGTTTTTTATTGTTGCTTGCCTGTTATCTTTTAATTTCCTTGTTTGCACCTAGGAATTACCGCTCCACACACAAATATTGTTTTTAAAGTGCAACTGTGTATTATAGATTACTATTATTAAATATTTTAATTATGAGTTCTATGTATTCCCATCAAAAGACATTCTCTTTGGTTCACCCCTGGATGTTGCCACCAATCTCACATTTTCCAAAAGTCTACTACACTTTAATTCCTAGGATAAATCCTACTTAGTGTTTAGATTTTAATGTTAAATTTGGTAATATTTTTCAGATATTATATTATTTCATTAAAAATATTAAGCTATAATTTTTTAATTTATCTCATCTGGTTTTGGTATAAAGTTGTATAGGCTAATAATCAATAACTTTTAACACTTTATTATTCTCTGAAATTGTTTTTATTTTTATTTTTTGAGTTGGAATCTCACTCTGTC